>MDKI01132227.1:0-17608 GCA_005239505.1 Nicotiana paniculata | reverse complement strand
TAAAGCGCATCAAATGTAAGGTATATCCCATGTTAAACTATGCAATTTAGTCTCGCATCACTCCCTTATTACTCCTCGTTGCGGCGTGCAACCCGCTCCCATCAGACAATCACATCTCTTTATTTATAAAAAGATTTCACACTTTAGGCCAAAGCCTTTCACAATATTTATGTCTCAACAATTGTAAGCAGAAAGATGTACTATTCATGAACTTTATCAATTATCATTTCACAATGAAACCAACCATGTGTATTGTAAAACACTGTCAACCAACTCAACCATTTTTATACCACAATGATGCCAAGGGATCAACTAACACTTCCAAATACGTGAAACAATATATAACAACAAGTTGACGAAAACAAGTGGACATGGAGGCATCAAAATCATGAAAACAATTAAGCCAAGAATCAAACAAATTGGGAACAGGGAAGGGATCATGTTCAACAGATAGCTTGGTGGTGCATAGATACTCGTCACCTCACCTATACACCACACACATGCAAATTCACGTAGCATTCAAGTTGGGGATTCCTATACCCTCAAGCCAAGGTTAAACCAAACACTTACCTCAATTCCAAAAGCAATTCACTGCTCAAGCACAACTTTTCCCTTTGAATTTGCCTCTAAACCGCTCGAATCTAATCACAATTGGTTCGAAATCATTACTTATTGCTAAAGGCATTAACTTTAATGAAAAATCATGGTTTTCCTATCAAAAGACAAAAATCGACCTGAGCCCACTTGGTCTAAACTCGAGGTTCGTACCAAAACCCGTTTACCCATTATCCCAGAGCCCGAATATACAATTGGTTTTGGAATCCGACCTCAATTCGAGGTCTAAATTCCCAGATTTCGAAATTCCTAAGTTCTACCCAATAATTCCAATTTTTGCCATGAAAACTCTAGATTTTATGATGAAATCTTGTAAAAAGTTGTTAAGGATTGAAATGAATTAGTTAGAGATCACTTACCAATGATTTGGAGAAGTTTGGGTCTTTAGAAAATCGTCTATGAAGGTTTAGGGTTTGAGAGAATTGAAAAATGGGTGAAAATCCCGTCTAAAATCTGACATAATAGGCTACAGTTATCACAATTGCGATAAGGGGTTCGCAATTGCAAACCCTTTGAAATCATGTTGCCTTCGCATTTGCGACATATATGTCGCATTTGCGACATCTAGGGCCTTCACAATTCCGACCAAAGGTTTGCATTTGCGAGGTTGGCCTTCCCAGGCCTTCTTCGCATTTGCAACAATATAGTCGCATTTCCCAGGCCGACAGACTTCGCATTTGCGAAGCCTAATCTCGCATTTGCGAGATTAGAGGCCTGTGAAAAACACCAGATGCACAACTGAGTTTTCTTAAGTTCTAATCACTCCGTGGCCTATCCAAAACTCACCCGAGCCCTCGGGGCTCCAAACTAAACCTGCACGCAAGTCTAAAAACATCATACAAACTTGCTCGTGCGATCAAATCATCAAAATAACATCAAAAACTACGAATTTAACCTCAAACTCATGATTTTCCTCAAGAACACTTCATTTTCACAATTTCTCAACCGGACGTCCGAATCACGTCAAATAAATTCCGATTCTCACTAAATTTCATAGATAAGACTTAAATGCCATAACAAACCTATATCGGGCTCTGGAACCAGAATACGGGCCCGATACCAATGATTTCACACATTAGTTCATTTCTTTATTTCCTTAATAATCCAACAATAATAAGTTTCTTCAAAAAATGATTTCTAAGGCTAGGGACCTCGGAATTCCATTCCGGGCATATGCCCAGGTCCCATATTTTACTGCGGACCTCCCGGGATCGTCCGAACCCAGATCCGGGTCCGTTTAATCAAAATGTTGACCAAAGTCAACTAAAATCAAATTTAACTCTCAAAATTTATTATTTCATATATTTTCACATAAAAGCTTTCTGGTTTCGCGCCCGGACTGTGCATGCAAATCGAGGTAATTAAAATTTAATCTTTTAAGGCTAATGAGCCCGAAATAGGGTTTTAATTCATAAGATGACCCAATCTCCACCTCTAAAACAATCGTTCGTCCTCGAACGGACATAGAAAATTAACTGGACTGACAAACAAGTGGAGATATCTACTCTGCATGTCCGACTCGGACTCCCAAGTAACTGCCTCAACAGGATGACCTCTCCATTGCACTCGAACCGAAGGGTAACCCTTTGATTTCAACTAACGAACCTGCTGGTCTAAAATGGTTACCGGCTCCTCCTCATAGGTAAAATCCTTGTCCAATTGGACAGAGCTGAAATCTAACACGTGGGACGGGTCACCATAATATTTCCGGAGCATAGACACATGGAATACCGGATGAACTGAGGATAACCCTGGAGGCAACTCAATCCTATAAGCTACCTCCCCCACTCTATCAAGAATCTCAAATGGCCCGATATACCTAGGGCTCAACTTGCCTTTCTTCCCAAACCCGAAGTAATACCCTTTCTCCGACCATGAATGCTACATCACGAACCTTACGGTCGACATAACTCTTTTGCCTAGACTGAGCTGCATGAAGTCGATCCTGTATAACCTTGACCTTATCTAAGGCCTCTTAAACTAAGTCTGTACCCAATAACCGAGCCTCTCCTGGATCAAACCATCCAACTGGCAATCTGCAACGTCTACCATATAATGCCTCATAGGGAGCCATCTGAATGCTCGACCGATAGCTATTATTGTAGGCGGACTCTGCTAACGACAAGAACTGATCCCAAGAACCTCCAAAATCAATAACACAGGCGCGGAGCATATATTCCAAGATCTGAATAGTACGCTCAGACTGCCGTCCATCTGAGGATGAAACACTGTGCTCAACTCAACTCGTGTACCCAACTCACGATGAACTGCCCTCCAAAAGTGCGAGGTAAACTGCGTACCTCGATCAGAAATGATAGGCACAGGCTCATCGTGAAGGCAAACAATCTCTCGAATATATATCTCTGCCAACCGCTCCGAAGTATAAGTACTTGCCATTGGAATGAAATGTGTTGATTTAATCAACCTATCCACAATAACCCAAACGACGTCGAACTTCCTCTGAGTCCGTGGGATTCCTACAACGAAGTCCATAGTGATACGCTCCCACTTCCACTCAGGAATCTCTATCTGCTGAAGCAAACCGCTGGGTCTCTGATGCTCATACTTCACCTGTTGACAATTCAAGCAACGAGCCACATAAGCAATAATATCATTCTTCATCCTTCGCCATCAATAATGCTTCCACAAGTCCTGGTACATCTTGACAGCACCTGGGTGAATGGAATACTTAGAACTGTGAGCCTCCTCAAGGATCAACTCACGAAGCCCATCAACATTAGGCACACACACTGGACCCTGCATCCTCAAAACGCCGTCATCTCCAACTGTAACTTGCTTGGCACCACCGTGCCGAACTATGTCCCTAAGGACCATCAAGTGCGCGTCATCATCCTGCCGATCCTTGATACGCTCGAATAAAGAAGATCGAGCGACTGTAAAAGCTAAGACACGGTGGGGCTCCGAAATTTCTAACCTCACGAATTAATTAGCCAAAGTCTGAACATCTGAAGCTAATGTCCTCTCACCGACTGGAATAAATGCAATGCTGCCGATACTCACTGCCTTCCTACTCAATGCATCGGCCACCACATTGGCCTTCCCTGGATGATACAATATAGTGATGTCATAATCCTTCAATAACCCTAACCATCTCCTCTATCTCAAATTAAGATCCTTTTGCTTGAACAAGTACTGGAGGCTGCAATGATCCGTATAAACCTCATACGACACACCATAAAGATAGTGCCTCCATATTTTCAATGCGTGAACAATGGCTGCCAACTCTAAGTCATGGACAGGGTAATTCTTCTCATTAAATTTCAAATGCCGAGACGCATATGCAATCACCCTGCCCTCTTAAATTAATACCGCTCCAAGCCCAACACGGGAAGCATCACAATATACCGTGAAAGATCATGAACCTGATGGTAACATACGATGTGACCCAGGAAAGCTACTGAATTCAACCAGAACTTGCACTTTGAAAATTTAGCATACAACTGACTATCCATCAAAGTCTGAAGTGCTATCCAGAGGTGCTGCTCATGCTCCTCCAGACTGCGGGAGTATATTAGAATATCGTCAATAAACACGATAACGAAGGAATTCAGGTAAGGCTTGAAAACCCGATTCATCAAGTCCATAAATGCTGCTAAGGCATTAGTCAAGCCAAAAGACATCACCAGAACTTCATAGTGCCCATATCTCATTCGAAAGGCTGTCTTAGGGACATCAGATGCTCTAATCTTCAGCTGATGGTAGCCCGATCTCAGATCAATTTCGAAAACACCCTGGCACCCTAAAGCTGATTAAACCAATTTTCAATCCTCGGCAACGGATACTTATTCTTGATAGTAACATTATTAAACTGTCAATAATCTATACACATCCTCACAGATCCATCCTTCTTCTTTACGAACATAACCGGTGCACCCCAGGGCGAGACACTAGGTCTAATGAAACCCTTATCAAGCAAGTCTTGCAACTGCTCTTTTAATTCTTTCAACTTTGGTGGGGCCAACCAGTATGGAGGGATAGAAATGGGATGAGTGCCCGGAGCCACATCAATGCAAAAATCAATATCCCTGTCGGGTGGAATCCCCGGCAGGTCTGCCGTAAACACCTCGGGAAACTTACGAACAATAGGCACCGAATCTATCGAAGAAACCTCGGCATTAGAATCACGAATATGAGCCAAATAAGCCAAACAACCCTTCTCAACCATGCGACGAGCCTTGGTATAAGAAATCACTCTGCTGGGAGAATGACCAAGAGTCCTTTTCCACTCCAATCGAGGCAGCCCTGGCAAAGTTAAAGTAACAGTCTTGGCGTGACAGTCCAAGATAGCATAATACGTGACAACCAATCCATTCCCAATATGACATCAAAATCGACCATGTCAAGAAGCAAAAGGTCTACACTAGTTTCAAGACCCTCAATAAAATGATACACACGATCTACAACAATAGCATCCCCCATCGGCGTAGACACATAAACAGGGACATTAAAAGAATCACGGGGCACAACCAAATACGAGGCAAAATAGGATGATAAATAAGAATAAGTAGACCCCGAATCAAATAAAACTGAAGCATCTTTATTGCAACTGAAATGGTACCTATGATAACAGCATCGGAGGACTCCGCCTCGGGTCTGGCCGGAAATGCATACAATCAGGGCGGGGCCCTATCACCCTGAACTGTGTCTCTGGGACGACCTATGACAGGTGGACCTCCACCTTTAGCAGGTTGGCCTTCACCTCTAACATTCTGACCTCTACCTCTGACTACCTGACCCCTACCCCTGGTTGGTTGGGCAGGTGGTGCCGGAAATATAACACGAGAATTCTGATCCTGAGGCTGATTACCCAAAAATCTTGGACAAGTTCTCCGAATATGCCCGTACTCACCACACTCACAGCACATATCATGATACTGAGGCTGACCCTGACGAGCCGGCTGACCATGATAATAACTTTGAAGGGGAGGTGCTCTGATAGGGGCTGGCTGATCCGAATAAGGCAAGTAAGAACCACGACCACCTAAGGCACCATGGGGCGTCTGAAGTGCTTAATTAAATGGCCTGGAAAAATGGCCTCTACCCTGAGTATCCCTGCCTACAGACGAGGCACCGCTGAATCTACCGGAATGGCGAGGTCTCTTGTCCGAACCCTGACCTCCCAATCCAAGAACCATCTCAATGCTCCTGGCCACATTGACCGCATCCTGAAAGGAAATATCGCTCCCTGTCTCCTTAGTCATCTGCAATCTGATCGGCTGAGCAAGGCCCTCACTAAATATCCTGACCCTTTCTCTCTCTGTAGGCAACAAAAGAATAGCATGCTGAGCCAAATCCACAAATCGAGTCTCATACTGGGTGACAGTCATGCTGCCCTGTTGAAGATGCTCAAACTGATGGCGGCGCTCCTCTCTAGTAGTGATAGGCAGAAACTTCTCCAAAAAGAGATGCGAAAACTGATCCCAAGTCAGAGCTGGTGACCCAACTGGTCTAGTTAACAAATAATCCCTCCACCATTTCTTGGCGGAACCAGTCATCTGAAAAGCGCGAAGTCGACCCCATTGGCCTCCAAAATACCCATGTTCCAAAGAACCTCATGACAACTGTCAAGATATTCCTGAGGATCCTCTAAAGTAGCACCACTGAAATGAACATGGAAAAGCTTGATGAACCTGTCCAATCTCCACAAAGCATCGACAGACATAACTGCCCTATCAACAAGCGATGCTGTAACAACTAGCTGAACTACCCCAACTGGGTTGGTTGCTGGGGTCTGAATCTGGGGACTATTCTTCTCAGGAGTGTGGATAGCAGGAGTCTGGACCCCCGCTCCAGCCTGAGATACGATTGCTGCCATTAGGAGTGCACCATTATGGGCTACACCCTCCATAAGGCCCACTAATCGGACCAAAGCATCCTGAAGCACCGGGGTAGCAATAAACCCCTATGGGACCTGAGCTGGCCCCGCTGGAACAGTCTGAGCTGGATCCCCCTCATTAATCTCTATCTGAGGCTCCGCAGCTGGGGCTGCTGTCTGAGCAATTGGCTGAGTCCTACCCCTGCCTCGGCCTCTGACATGGCCTCTGCCTCTGCCCCTAGTAGAAGCTGCTGCTGCTGGAGGACCGGATTGTTGGTCAGCGGAAGAGGAAGCACGTGTTCTCGCCATCTGTGAGAGAATAGAAGAGTTCAATCAGTATTAGAGATAACAAGAATCGCACAAAAGAGTAAAAGTAAAATGAGTTTGTTCCTAACTTCATAGCCTCTGAGAGATAAGTGCAGACGTCTCCGTACCGATCCTTCAGACTCTATTAAGCTTGTTTGTGAATTGTGAGACCTATGAAACCTAGTGCTCTGATACCAACGATTTCACACATTAATTCATTTCTTTATTCCTTAATAATCCAACAAAAACAATTTTCTTCAAAAATTGATTTCTAAGGCTAGGGACCTCGAAATTCCATTCCGGACATACGCCCAAGTCCCATATTTTACTGCGGACCTCCCGGGATCGTCGGAACACAGATTCGGGTCTGTTTACTCAAATGTTGACCAAAGTCAACTAAAATCAAACTTAACTCTCAAAATTTATTATTTCATATATTTTCACATAAAAACTTTCCGGTTTCGCGCCCGGACTGTGCACACAAATCGAGGTAATTAAAAATTAATTCTTTTAAGGCTAATGAGACCGAAATAGGGTTTTAATTCATAAGATGAACCTTTGGGTCATCACACTTTTTTACTGTTCAAAGACTTTTGGAGTACTAAAATCCAAAAGGTCTGTCATTATTTGATAAAAAAAAAATTGTGTCTTGGATAGATTTTTGGTTTAAAAATCTATCCTTTGAATAGTTTGGACAGATTTTTGGTAAAAATTATGTCCAAAGGACAAATTTTCAATAATAATTCATGTCCCTCCTCTCCTATAATGAGTCTCTTTCTTTTACTTTAGATTGGACATATGCTAAACATCTTTACACATCTTTTACATTAAAAAAAAAGAGCAACTAAAAGTGAATAGAACTTCCTATTTTTTTTATCTAAAAACATTTCCAAAAAGAAGCACATGAACTCTTGAAGTTTCTCTTCTAATTTACGGTCTTTCAAAATTTCTGCTTCTTACTGAGTTCTGGGTTAGATTACTGCTGAAATTCTACTGCTGTTGCTTGTTTGCTCTAACTGAAATTGTTTGTTGTTCTATCACTCGACTGCTTTCTTTCTACTTATGCGAACTAGGTATTTCGTCCAACTTTACAATTTATTTCTTTGTTGCATAAAGTTGTGGTGATGACGTGCTAAGAATATGTTTTGATTGATATATGGTTCTTTGAATGGAAAATTAATTTGGAATGGCTATTTGGATATGCTCATGCGTTTTAATTCAATTTTTCTGGTTAGTTATGGAAGTTAAATTGCTGGATGATGAAATATGTTGTAGAATAAGTTTCAGTCTCAT
Organism: Nicotiana paniculata; assembly: GCA_005239505.1. Lineage (NCBI taxonomy): Eukaryota > Viridiplantae > Streptophyta > Magnoliopsida > Solanales > Solanaceae > Nicotiana > Nicotiana paniculata. The sequence continues at coordinate 9,558 of MDKI01132227.1, read as the reverse complement.
GTTTTCGCTTCAAGTGTTCTAGGTTTCCTGTTAAACTGAGACAACATTTGTATTTGGCTCTATTTTGGTCTAAACACGGATGTGGTTGAGAGTTTTCATTAGTCTAATGGTATTCTAGTTTGAGGAATTCAAGGAGTTTTTGTTAATCTTTCTTTAAGTTGTATATGATTATTTTAGTTTGCTAAGAAACTATGGTGACAGATTCGACTCGTGTGGGGACATAGTTTAGTTTAAGGAAAAAATAGATGTAAGATCGATTTAAAATCTTCTGATAGTTGAGTAAATGTTTGTGTTTAATTAAAAAATCCATCAGTGAAACTATACTTAGTATTTTGAGATATCTTGTTACATAAACTTCATATTAGCTTCTTTTTCTTCTTCTTTTAGTTTAAATGGAAGACGCACGTTAAAATTTTTTTTAATAGTTTCTCCAAGGGGTTCTAATTATAAATGAGTGTTTGAAGATAAAAGAAGACTATGTGTGACTACTGGATCCTTCGTTTATTGCCAATTAGGAATTAAACTGTTTGAACCACGGCCTTGAGAAAAGTTTTTCTTTCTGAAATGCTCCATTCTTCTTAAGTGCTGAAAATAATTTCAAGTGATTGCATATTGTGAATGAAAAAATTATGTGAGGTTTGTTTGAGAGTGAGTAATCATTTCTTTGGAGTTCTTTACATAAGAGCTTGGTTTAAATTAAAAAATTATCTTTAGCTCTTCAGAATTTCATGTCAAGGCACATTTGTAATTTGAGGAAGTTACAACAAGGTGTTTGTTTTAGTTCATGTCAATTGCTAGAGTGTAGTTAGTAATACATGTCATGTGATTATTAAAGAATATTTCTTGGTTAGAATTTTGGTTGGATACAAATCCATTGGGCCATGTTGGACACAAAATGAATTATGGGTCAAATCAAATTGATTTTCAGACCCACAATAACAGAAGCCACAAGTTGGACCAAGCTTTAGAGTGTCATGTTTCCACCAATTAATTTTAATAAAAATCAGATTTTTGTTACTAATTAATTAACTACTTTCAACTAATTTAATAATCTCATATCATATCCGTTAACTTTAATTAATTCCTAAATTAGTTGATCCCTCACTATAAATCGCGAATTCGCTTGCGTAGCGCAATATTTGACATTCAATAAATTCCAAAATTCATTTCCACAAATGTAGTAATTCTTCTAAAAGTAATACCTTACTAATAATCCTTGTCATCATTGCAGATTCGTTTGTGCGACACAATTATGAGAAAATTAATAAAATTTGTCTCTATCACACATTCACTTGCGTGGTGCGGTTAGGACAATTTAATATTATTCAAAATTTTCTTTAATAATTTTAATAATTAAAATTAGATAGGTAAAATATTGAAAATCAAATAAAAACACCATTTGTCCAAAATTAATTCAACCCAAGTTGTAGTCAATAAAGTGACCGTGCTAGAACCATGGGACTCGGAGAATGCCTTACACCTTCTCCCCGGTCAACAGAATTCCTTACCCGGACTTTGTTTTCGCAGACCAATAATAATAGAGTCAAATCTTCCTTTGAATATGGATTCAAATAAAAGGTGACTTGAAACACCGAAAAATCAATTCCAAGCGGCGACTTTGTAAACAAAAAATAATCCCTACTCAAGTTTTGTCACTTTAATTGGAAAAACTCTTTTACCCACAATAATCCATAACACAATATATTTTGGGGGTAGAAAATGGGTGTGACAGCTCTGGCGAGTTTGATTTATTCAAATAGGAGAATCACTTTCTAATCTAAACCACCAATCTTAGATGACGCACTTCCTGCTCCAAATCTTCCAACCTCACTCGTAGGAGACACACTTCCTAGTTTGAGTCATTCCAATAGGAGACGCACTTCCTAGTCCAAGACTTTCTACCTCACACGTAGGAGATGCACTTCCTAGTTTGAGTTATTCCAATAGGAGATGCACTTTCTAACCGGAACCATTAATCCTAGGAGGCGCACTTCCTAGTCCAATCATTTCAACCTTACTCATAGGAGACACACTTCCTAGTTTGAGTCATTAAATAGGAGACACACTTCCTACTTTGAACCATCTATCCTAGGAGACACACTTCCTAGTCGAATACCTTCAACCTCATTCGTAGGAGACGCACTTCCTAATCAAAACCATTGATCCTAGGAGACGCACTTCCTAGTCCAAGACCTTCAACCTCATTCGTAGGAGACGCACTTCCTAGTTTGAGTTATTCCAGTAGGAGACGCACTTCCTAATCTAAACCACCAATCTTAGGAGACGCACTTCCTATTCCAAGACTTCCAACCTCACCTGTAGGAGATGCACTTCCTAGTTTGAGTCATTCCAATAGGAGACGCACTTCCTAATCTGAACCACTAGTCCTCGGAGACGCACTTCCTAGTTTGAGTCATCCCAATAGGAGACGCACTTCCTAATCAAAACCATGGATCCTAGGAGACGCACTTCCTAATCAAAACCATGGATCCTAGGAGACGCACTTCCTAATCAAAACCATGGATCCTAGGAGACGCACTTCCTAATCAAAACCATGGATCCTAGGAGACGCACTTCCTAATCTGAACCACTAGTCCTCGGAGACGCACTTCCTAGTCCAAGACTTCCAACCTCACCTGTAGGAGATGCACTTCCTAGTTTGAGTCATTCCAATAGGAGACGCACTTCCTAATCTGAACCACTAGTCCTCGGAGACGCACTTCCTAGTCCAAGATCTTCAACCTCATTCATAGGAGATGCACTTCCTAGTTTGAGTCATTCCAATAGGAGACTCACTTCCTAGTCCAAGTCTTTCAACCTCACTCGTAGGAGACACACTTCCTAGTTGGAGTCATTCCAATAGGAAACACACTTCCTAATCTATACCTTTATTCCTAGGAGACACACTTTCTAGTCCGAGTTTTTCAACCTCACTCGTAGGAGACGCACTTCCTAGCTTGAGTCAACTATGTTCATTCTAATAGGAGACACACTTCCTAATATGAATCATTACTCCTAGGAGACGCAATTCCTAGTTCGAGTCATTCTAATGCTACCCATGGGAGATGCACCTCCTAGTCTAAGTTTTATCAATTCTTCTTCTAAGAGAAGCACACTCGATTCGGAGTCTTCTAAATCATTTTTGCATCTTTCAAATAAAATAAGCTGATCTACAGCTTTACCCAATAACTCACAAAATTTTCTCAACGCCAAACTGGGGCAGAAAATTTTGTTCCTTTTGTTCATCTTTGATGGCTTTTCAGGCCCCGTCGTAGAGCACATGTTGTGACAATCAATTCTTGTAGTTTCAGTTATCATCAAAAGGGAGAAGTATTTTGATCACATGATAATTGGAGTTTAACTTTGTCAATGTGTTAGCAACTCAGCTTCTCAAGATTCATCTTCTCAATCGGATCACGAAAGCAAGCAGCTGAGATTGAGTCATAATCTTTTTTTCAAAGAGCATCAAGATCCAATCTAAGGTCAACACAAGCGAGCAGGTCAAGAATCAAGATTTGACTCTAGTTTCACGACCCAAATCCATTAAGGTCGTGATGGCGTCGGAACCCACTATCAGGCAAGCCAACACTTAATAAATAAATAAAATCTTTATTTTAAAATTCTCGAAGTCATTCCTTTTTTATTTTTCTTAAATAATAATTAACGAACTTCCATTGAGTAAACAATAATATCTTAACAAATTTAAATAGTGAATAAATCCCATAATTATCCCAGAACCCGGCGTCACAAGTGCATGAGCAAATTTTCTAGGAATTATACATGTACTACAATACTTGTCTGGAATACAAACTGGACAAGGAATTTAAAATAAAATAAAATACTTCTGAGGAAGACTCTGCCGGCTGCGGGTCGTCTCCGAATGGTGCAACTCGTCTAAGTCTCCAAGTCAGTCACATCACTGCGTCAAGCAGGGCCACTATCTATGAATGCACCTGTGCAATAAAAATGCACAACAAGTGTAGCATGAGTACGAAAACAACGTGTACTCAGTAAGTATCCCGCCTAACCTCGAAGAGGTAGTGACGAGAGGCCGAATTTGACACTTGCTAGAGGTAAATTTAATGAAATCAAGAGTGACACTAAATATGGATATCATAGGCAATTTAACAAGTAGCGACAGGAAATAGCAACTTCTTTCACATTTAATATTCTTAAATCCTCATCATTTCAGTTGACAATTTAAAATTTCCAGGCCAGTAATCAGGTAAAAATCACAGCAAATACACAGTAAATATCATGCGCAAGCAATGCCGAGGGTCGAACGGCCTGAACCAATATAAATGTAAACTGTGCACTGCCGAAGGGTTGAACGACGCGAACCATAGATGCATCTATTAACCTGCTGTGGCGTACGACCCGCTCCCATGAGAGTAGTGGAATAAATCACTCCGCTCGTGGAATATAAATTGCGAAGCGGTCACACGCAGTCATGCACATTCAAACAATCCACCCCGACTACATCGGGAAAATAAGTACTCAAGTAAATGACAAATTTCTCTTTTAATGGTCATGAAAATAGTATTTAAATCTTTTCCAGAAATTCATTTACCAAGTTCGATAAGGTTTAAACACTTTATTTTCATCAATAAGGTTACAAGTACGACAATTAAAACATGCTTTCGGGTCGAGTACCAAGACATAAGCATAATAGTAGCTACTCACGGACTCTCGTCACCTCGTGCGTACGTAGCCCCCACAAACAGTAGCACATATTTAATTATTTTACCTATGGGGACAATTCCCCCTTACAAGGTTAGAAAGGAGACTTACCTCGCTCCGAAGATTCATAACCGGCCTCCAAGCCCTTCCGACGACTCAAATTGATGCACAACGCCCCAAAACTATCGAAATAACGGGCAAACTAATGAAAATATACTCTAATACTTATAATAATTCAATTTATATAAATTCCCAACTCCGATCGAAAAGTTGACAAAATTACCCTTGGTCCCACGTGCCCGAATTCCAAATTTTTTTGAAGATAAATATTACACATAACTTTACGAACTCAAATATATAATCCTCTTTCAATTTCATGCCCAAATTCATGGTCAAAATCCAAAAATATCAATTTCTAGGTTTTCTTCCAAAACCCTAAGTTTTCACTAATTTCCAAGTTCTAATCCATATATACTCATGTATTTAACTCAAAATTGTGAAGAAAGCACTTACCCCATTCCATATGGTGAAAATCGCCTCAAAAATCGCTTCAATCCGAGCTCCATAGCTCCAAATATGCTAAAAATGGCTGAAACTTCGATATATAACTTTTGCCCAAGCATTTACTCATCGCGATCGCGGAAAATGCTTCACGATCACGAAGCACAAATTTTCTCAGCCAAAAATCTGCCCTTCGGGATCGGGGAAAATGCTTCTCGATCGCGAAGAACAAATACCGAGCTCCTCCTGACAACCTCTAGTACAATGGTCATAACTTTTTGTACAAAACTCCAAATTGCAAATGGTTTGACTTTTCGAAAACTAGAAAAAAAGGGATATAACTTTCATTCTTTGATGAATTACCAATTCCTTATATATTACGAGATATAAGCTTCCATAATCACCCCTATGCAACACAATGCGATTTCCAAACTCTTCCTGGACAGACTGTAGTATATCGATCATAACTCTTTGTAAGAAACTCTAAATTCCAAATAATTTGATTTTCTAAAACCTATATACGAAGATCTACAACTTTTATTTTTGTATCATCTCTAAATTCCTTATATATTGCAAGATACGAGCTTCCAAAGTCGGATCAGTGTAGCAGAAACCTTCCTCTACGCGATCGCGAAAGTACTTCAGCGATCGCGATTCACTAGCCATGTCACGAACCAAAATCCTAACCCAGGTCGTGATAGTGCCCAACACCAGGATTAGGCAAGCCAACACTCAGATTTCTAAGGATTTTCTCATGTTTGATTAAACATTCCAACACGTGCCAAGTTTTAAAATTCAAACATTAATTGGAAAAAGATAATTAGCCAATTTAACCAAAAGCAGTCATAAAGAGGTGTGAGCCAATATATATATACAGACCCGCAAACCATAATATCTACCACGTGTGTGTGCCAGGAACTAGTGTCACAAGTCCTACGGGCATACTAACAGAATATACAAAAGATACAATAGAAACGTCCCATTGTCTGAAAGTAATAGACGAGAATAAACAAAAGAAGACTTCATAGCGCTGCTGAGAATCGCCAGGGGAAGCAGCTCACCGTGAAGTCAAGTCCAGATATACTCAGGATCGAGCTCCAGCCTGATAACGAGATGCACCAGCCTCAGAACCTGTACAGTTAAGTACAAAAGCGTAGCATGAGTACATAATGAAATATGTACCCAGTGAGTATCCAGTCTAATCTCGAAGAAGTAGTGACGAGAGGTCGACTTGATACTTACTAGGGTCAAAACAATAAAAATTAAATACAGGATAAACAAAAATAACAGTAATGAATAGTAATAATAAGGACATGAGCAACAATTAGCATTATGCAGTACTTTTACTTAACACCTTTCCATAGAATAAAATCTACTTAGTTCCCTTCCTCTTTCATAAAATCAACAGATAAATTACAGGGCTTCCCATCAATTATCAAACACATAACAAGCCGTGAACGAGCGGCCGGTACGACGTGAAAAGTAAATGTGCACTCTCGAGGGTCGAGCGGCCTGAATCATAGATGCATCTATCTGCCCCGCTCGCGAATCAAACATGCGACGCAGTTAATATAATACTAGGGCTACCCCGCTCGCGAATCATTCATGCGACTCGGGTTTCCGTATAAATACATGATTAATAGGAAATTCCGGATAATTTAGCAGGGAACATACTAACCGGATAAGAATTTAATAATGTCAACTTCAAATCATAATTTCTTAGGCCTTCACATGTGAGATTCGAGGATATTAGACTACTTAGACCATATGCAAGATCACAAATATAACACATAAAGCATGCTTGTGAGTTCTAAACTACCCGACAAGGCATAATAGTAGCTACGCACGGGCTCTCGTCACTTCGTGCGTGTGTAGCCCCCACAAATAAGGACAAACAACCATTTATAATCACCTATGGGGACAATTCCCTCTTACAAGGTTAGAAAGGAGACTCACCTCGCGTCGAACCTACTCCCCGGGTCAAGAATGTGCCCGAAACTCCGAACTCGTCTCCCAAGGACTCGAAACTAATAGAACGTTACGTAAATATATCAAATTATAATAGAATTATGGAATTATCCTATTTACTTAGTCATTTCATCCTACTTGAAGAAATTCCAAAATTCATCCCCGGGCCCGCATGCTCGGATTTCGGAAATTTTCAAAGGAATCACTTACCCATAACCTAAGGATCGTTAATATGTGGTTTTTGTATGATTTCATGGCTAATTAACGGGTAATTCCCTAAATTTTCATAAAGCCCTAAGTTACTACCCAAATCCTTGATTTTCACAAATTAGGTCGTTAATTTGACTAGGAATTCATGCATTAAACTAATATTAGGGTAGAATTCACTTACCTTTTAGTAGCTAGGTCGTGGGGCTCTTTTCCAAGCTCTCAAGGTCCCTAATGGTGGGAAGAAATGGAGAAAAATGAAGAACTCCCGTATTTTAAAGAACTCACTGCCTTCAGTGGTTCCGCACCTGCGGCTCAAGGATCGCACCTGCGGCCTCGCACCTGCGAAACTGGGACAAGGGGTCTGGGCTCGCACCTGCGGAACTGAGTCCGCACCAGCGGCTCCGCATCTGCGGGAAAAGGGCCCGCACCTGTGAGAAGAGGGCAGCCCATCTGGAGGTCGCACCTGCGAGGCTGGGACCGCAGGAGCGATCCCGCACTTGCGACTGGGCAACCGCACCTGCGGCCACACCAGAACAGGTGCACCAGCAATTGCTTCAGCTACTTTTTAGCCTCGTATGGTGCCCGAGAGGCTCTTGGGCCCACCCGAGCCCTTGTCCAAGTATACCAACAAGTCTCAAATCATAATACAGATTTGCTCGAGCCTTCGGAACATTCAAAACAACGCTAAAACTCAAAATCACACCTCAAAACCCCTAAAGATCAAACTTAAGAACTTCAAGTTCTTGGATTTGCTAACAATGCGCCGAATCGACCTACTACTCGGAATGACACCAAATTTTGCAAGCAAGTCATAAATGACATAACGAAACTATTCTCGGTCTCGGAATTCCATTTGGACCTCAATAACACAAAAACATGTCCCAAACCACAATATGAACTTAAGGAAACTCTTATTTCGCTATTGGGTGCCAATATGCTCCCGGGTCATCCAAAACCCATTCCGAATATATGCCCAAGTCCGAAATCGTCATACGAATCTACCGGAACCATCAAAACTCGATTCCGAGGTTGTTTCTCAAAATGTTGACCGAAGTCAAACTTGGCCTTAAAGGCCAACCTTAAGGAACCAAGCGTTCCTATATCACTCTAAACACTTCCGAATCCCGAACCACCCGTCCCCGTAAGTCATACATTACAATAAGCCACTATGGGAAGTTTCATTTAGGGGAACAGGGTCCGATAACGCAAAACGACTGGTCGGGTTGTTACATTCTCCACCTCTTAAACAAACGTTCGTCCTTGAACGAGTCTAGAATCATACCTGAAGTGCTGAATAAGTGCGGATATCTGCTCCGCATGTCCTCCTCGGACTCCCAGTTCGCCTCCTCGGCTGGTTGGCCCCTCCACTAGACCTTCACAACCGAAACTCCCTTGGACCTCAACTGGCGATCCTGTCTATCAATAATAGCAACTGGCTCCCCCTCGTTACCCAACCTCTCATCCAACTGAATAGTGCTGAAATCAACCACGTGAGAGAAGTTGACGTGGTACCTCCAGAGCATGGATACATGAAAGACCGGATGAACTCCTGAAAAACTGGGAGGTAAAGCTAGCTCATAAGCAACCTCCCCAACTCGCCTCAACACCTCGAAGGGACCTATAAACCTCGGGCACAACTTGCCCTTATTTTCGAACCTCATAATACCCTTCATCGGCGAGACCTTCAATAGAACCTTATCTCCCTCCATAAATGATACATCGCGCGCCCTCTGGTCCGCGTAACTCTTCTGTCAGGACTGTTCTGTGTGGAGCCTCTCCTGAATCAACTTCACTTTCTCCAAAGCATCTCTCACCAGGTCGGTTCCATATAACTTAGTCTCGCCAGGCTCAAACCACCCGATAGGATAACGATATTGTAACGACCCGGTCGATCGTTACGTAGAATCTGCATTTATATTTATTGTTATTGCCTCGTCATAGATTGAATAAACTGTTCGTGATGTGTTAGAGTTGGTAGGCTCGGAATCGGAATAATTATAATGAGAATTTAGTCACTTAGTCTAAAAAAAAAACCCTTAGAGTTGGAAAAGTCAACTGAGAGTTGACTTATTGGTAAACGACCTCGGAATGCGTATTTTATGGCTCGGATGGCTTCGTTAGGTGATTTGGGACTTGGGAGTGTGTTCAAAATATTTTTGTGATGTCCGGTGTAGAATTAGGCTTGAATTGGCGAAAGTT
>ML321688.1:0-16276 GCA_005239505.1 Nicotiana paniculata | reverse complement strand
TAATTTTATTCTTGATCTCACTCAACCAACAAAAGTTGTGTAAAACCTTATTTTATTTAATTAATAGACACGTGGCAATAGATCTATTAACCAGGCCAATTTGTTTGCTCCTTTCCTCCTTTCTTCTCTTTTCAGATTTTCCCTTTAATTTCTTTTCTTTCTAGATAAGTCAGCCATAAAATCTTCAAGCACACAATCTCCGAGCAATACTTTGATCTTCATCTTTGTATACTTAAAAATCAAATATCAACAAAAATCAAATTATACTTAACAGTCATGGGTTCATCTGAACCGAAAAATAAAAATAAAAATAAAAAAGAGTTATCTTCCTTATTTCATGCTAAGCTAGGACCAATAATCCAAATCAAAATTACCCTTGCAGACTTATTCACACATTATTATACCTTCATTTCCTCCAAAACCCCATTTAAACCTTCCAAATACCATCACTCTTACTTTGACTCTCCGACCATTTGCTGATTTTTCAACATCTCATATTACACAAATCAAACAGTCTACTGTACATTTGTCCTAACTACAAAATTCATTAACTAACATTTTTACAATTTCTTGCCTTTCTTGAATTTTAAAACTAATTCGAGGGCTCTTTCCATGTCAAATTTTTCGGTGCTAGAATGTTCCCTTCTATGGTTGAATTTACTCTTTGTCGAAGCTTAAGTTGAACGATTTCATTGAAACAAAAACAAGAGAAGTGACTTTACTGCATAATAATTTTACGGACTTAGGTGACCAGTTGATAAATTTACTCACATTATTGTTATACTGGATATTTCACTTAGTTTTACCCTGTGTAATTACAAAATATTATTGATTTCTAAGTTTTATCTTATATTTTTGTACTTTGCGCTTGAAAGTGTCGTTTATCTTGCAAATCTTGAATATTTAATTTCTTGTCCGGCTAGAGAGTCATAACTTTTGTCAAAATAGCACGGGCTAGCCAGTTTTTGGACTGATCATTCAAAAACAGCCAGCGTTTTCCAAGTCATTGAAAAATAGCCACTATTTTGCTACAACAAAGACCGGTTCGATATAATATACTGGAGTTCTAGTATATTATGCTGGAGTATTTTCCGGATTTTGAACAGAGTTTTTGTTCAGATTTCTCTTTACATGAAAAGTGGCTAAATTTTGATAACTTTTGAAACTGTGCCTATTTTTGATTGACCATTTATAAATCTGGCTATTATTGAATTTCTCCCATAACTTTTTTATCTCCCGTTTAGCTAGAGTCGTCAAAATGGGCTGACCTCACGTTACTTGAGGTAGGGTTGAGCTAGAATTTTTTGAGCCCATTTAAAACTGAGGCTTATAAGCCCGACCGAAGTCAGCCCCTGACACTTGAGTCTTGACCGAGGCTGGTTTTGGGTCGTCCCGTGGGCCAAAAATTAATTAATATTAAATATTTAATATTTAGAAAGTAAAAATCAAAAAAATTATTAACTATAACCCCATTCCCCAACCCTAGATTTTTCATTTACCCTTCCATATCAACTAGAATTTAGATTTTTGACATGCATGTAATATGACAAAATTAATTTTTCTTTTGTTTAATTAATAACAAAGTAAAAATTTTTTATGTGGCCAATAATAATCTATTTTCAAAAGAAAATATTACTTTGAGTGGACAATAGTTAGTTTGAATTACTTTATTATATATACTAATATTTAAACTGCTCTTCAATATAGAAAAAGATTAATTTCAAATATACAAAAAGAAATTGACAACTAGCAAATTTCAGGAATTTTAACAATCTTGTGGGTTATAATGATGAAATCAACAAATGATGTTAATCCTAAATTAAAAAAATTCGGCATATAAACTTATTGAAGCAATCCTTGAATATAAGAAAAATGAAAGAAAAGTATTAAGAAAATATTCATGTAACTTTAAAAAAGAAGAGCTAGAGATATAAAGAATTTGTATTTCAATTACGAGTTTCCTCGTCAAATATCAAGTTTTTTGTACGCTCTAAGCAAACAGAAGTTATTTATATGATTAATCGACTATATCACGAAAAAATATTTAAGGATTTAAAGAAATTCTTTTTTTCTAAAAAAAAAATTGAAGGGCCGACCCGCCCTAGCCCGCGGCCCTCTTAGGGTTGGGTTGGGCTGACCATTTTAAAGCATGTTCATATGGCGGCTCGGCCCGTCCTATCCCACCAAATTTAAAAGCCCATGAGGCTTGGGATGGGCTGAGCTGGGCTTTTCCATTTTGACAGCTCTACGTTTAGCTATAGATTTTGAATTTATTTTTAAAAAACAATTAAAAATATTATTTGTTTATGAAATATGNGGGGGGGGGGAGGGGGAATAAAAAAATTCAAGTTCCCAAAAACTGTTTTAGGAGTTTTAAGTGATAATGTTTCTCACAAACTTCAACTTTTCTTCAAATAAAATGCATGTCTAAATATAACTTTAACTTTCAAATATTATTTTCCAACACAACTTCAAAATCTCTTTTTTCAAATTTGATCAAATCTATTTCCAAATGCTAACTTAATAACTTAGTGCTCTTCGTTTATGAATTCGGGGGATGTGAGACTATAACATATAGTACTTCTTCAACAATGATAAGGTTGCTTCAAAAGTAGAACAAAGTCAGTACATGTCCTCCTATCTCAAACGACGGAAGTAAATGATTTGCAGGTGGATGATGATTCTTTTTTAGCGTGAACATTTTTACATCTTATTCTCTTCTATAAATTATTAGAAATTTACTATCTCTTATAGAGACTTTTATTGTGGCCCATATATAAGGTAATAAATTATTCAACTTGTGTCACGACCCAAATTTTTCACCGTCAAGATCGTGATGGCGCCTCACATTGAGCCCGCTAGGCAAGCCAACGTTAATGTTTATTTACCTTATTCATTTATTTTTAACAGTTAACAGGTGATGTACAAATTATCGGAAATAAAAGTGCGAGAGAAAATAAAGTCTACAACTAAATTAAAAGCCATTACGAAAATCATAATACTAAACCCAAAATTTGGTGTCACAACTTCACGGACTGTCTATGAATACTACATATTAAGGTTTGAACAAAATAAATACATCTGCCTCAAAATAAGGAAGAACAAAGTGGAAATAAAGTAGGAGGGGACGCCAAGTCCTGCGGACGCCTGCAGGACTACCTCGGAATCTCCAAAAGGACTGAAGGCAGCCTCCTCACTCTAAAGCCCGTAGGGTCCTGTACTGGGATCTTCACAAAAGTGCAGAGTGTAGCATCAGTACAATCGACCTTATGTACTGAGTAAGCGTCGATCCTAACCTCGGCGAAGTAGTGACGAGGCTAGGACACAACAACCAACTAAATCTGTGCAGTTTAATCATATACGGAGAAAACAATAACAACAAGAATTAAGCAGCTAAGTACAAGGAAAGGGGAACATACTGAGGGGAGGAAATATCAGATAAAGGAAATAAGAAGTAAAGCAACAAACTAGATATCAATTTAAACAACAGAAATAATAGCACAAAAACAAGTGCACGACATCACCCTTCATGCTTTTACTCTCATCCTCACCAAAAAATAAATAAAATGTACGGCATCACCCTTCGTGCTTTTACTTTCATCCTCACCAAATAATAAATAAAATTCACGGCATAACCCTTCGTGCTTTACACTCTTCCTCACCTAAATAATAAATAAAATACACGGCATCACCCTTCGTGCTTTACACTCTTCCTCACCCAAACAAGTCAATAACAACAATCCGGCAAGGAAATCAACAATACAAACAACAATAATAAAGCCATAACATCCCGCAAGGGAGTCAACAGTAGAATCAATATCATCCCGGCAAGGGAAACAACTATAACCAATCTCACCTAGTTACTCAATTTCACGTAGTAATTCTCAACTCGAGCCAATACTCAACAATGATCAATACCAAAGAAACACCACCAACATAGAAAATTGTCAAATTAAACTCAAGTAATGCTTAAATAAAAATCACATAAATCACAATATTCGACTCACGACATGCTTGACACCAACGTATAGATACTCGTCACCACACATATATGTTGCACATTATACTAACACGTAGCAAATAAGACACAATACCTATTCCCTCAAGCTAAGGTTAAACAAAACACTTACCTCGAATTCCACGACCAACTCAAGCCTCAATTACCGCTTTCCCTTTAGAATTCTCCTCCAATTCAATTGTATCTAGACATAATTAGCTTAATAATATCATTAAATGCTAAATAATTCAACTCCAATGCTTAATTATGAGTTTTCTATCATTCTTCCCAAAAAGTCAAAAATTGACCCCGGGCCCGCTTGGTCAAAACACGAGGTTCGGACCAAAACCCGATCACCCTCGAGCCCGAATATGTAATTAGTTCCGAAATCCGACCCCAAATTGAGGTCTAAATTCCCAAATTTGTAAAATCCCTAAGTCTCCTAAAATCCCTAAGTCTCCTAAAATCCCTAATTTCTACCCTTGAAGAACAAGATTTAGGCCTTGAAATCTAATGGGTGTTGATGGAAAATGAAGAAAATGAGTTTAAGAACACAAACCTATGATTTGGTGATAAAATCTCTCTTCAAAAATCGGCCAAGGTCGGATTCTATGGAAGAAGATATGAAAATATGGTCTTTTCCCATTTTGGCTACTGTTTTAAAAGTCTAGACAGACCTTCTACGTGTTCGCGTGAGGTCTGTCGCGTTCACATAGGGTATTGAACACCATCCCCAGTTCCCCACCTAAGGCAGTGCGTTCGCGCTTGACCAACTGCGTTAGCATAGGGAAGACCCCCTGTGCTCCGCGTTCGCACCCCGATCTATGCGTTCGCATATAACAAACCCAGCCCCAGCCCCATTTACCCTTCGCGTTCGCTTAGGTGACCACGCGTTCGCATAGCACAAAGTACCAGGCACCAGATACAACAATTACACCAGATTTTTCAAAGTCAAAATCACTTTGACACCTATCCGAAACTTACCCGAGCCCTCGGGGATCCAAACCGAACATGCACACATCCCTAAAAACATCCTACGGACCTACTCGTATGATCAAATCGCCAAATAACATCTTAAACAACGAATTTAGCATAAAAATCAAAGAAAAATCTCAAGAACTTTCAAAGTTTCAAGTTTCACAACTACGGGTCCGAATCACGTCAAATGACCTCCGTTTCTTACCAAATTTTATAGGCATCACTCAAATACTATATTAAACCTGTACGGGCTCCGGAACCAAAATATGGGCCCGATACCATCAATTTCAAATACAATCAAATTTCCAAAAACTGTTATAATTTCAGTAAAATAATTTCTTCCAAAAATTCATTTCTCGGGCTTGGGACCTCGGAATTCAATTCCGGGCATACACCCAAGTCCCATATTTTCCTACGGACCCTCCGAGACCGTCAAATCATGGGTCTGGGTCCGTTTAACCAAAATATTGATCAAAGTCCACTTAAATTCAATTTTAAAGGCAAAATTAGTATTTTTCTCGGTTTTTCATATAAAAGCTTTTTGGATATACGCCCAGACTGCACACACAAAACGAGGTGAGATAAAAGGAGGTTTTCAAGGCCTCGAAACAAAGTTTTGACTTCTAAAATAGGAGATGACCTTTTGGGTCATCACATTCCCCACCTCTAAAATAAACGTTCGTTCTCGAATGGACATAGAAAATACCTGAATCGGGAAAAAGATGGGGATATCGACTCCGCATATCAGACTCGAACTCCCAGGTAGCTGCCTCGGCAGGCTGACCTCTCCACTGAACACGAATCGAAGGATAATTCTTCGATCTCAACTGACGAACATGCCGGTCTAATACAGCTACCGGCTCCTCCTCATAGGTCAAATCCTTGTCAGCCTGGACACTGCTGAAGTCTAACACATGGGAAGGATTGTCATGATACTTCCGAAGCGTAGACACATGAAACACTGGATGCACAACTGATAAATTCGGTGGCAACGCAAGTCTGTAAGCCATCTCTCCCACGCTGTCACGGATCTTAAAAGGACCGATGTACCTAGGGCTTAGCTTGCCCTTCTTCCCAAATCTCATCACGCCCTTCATGGGCGACACCCGAAGCAACACCCGCTCTCCGACCATAAATACCATATCACGAACTCTGCGATTGGCATAGCTATTCTGCCTGGATTGAGCTGTACGAAGTCTATCCTGAATCATATTAACCTTATCCAAGGCATCCTGCACTAAGTCTATACCTAACAACCGAGCCTCTCCCAGCTCAAACCACCCAACCGGCGACCGGCACCACCTACCATGTAATGCCTTATAAGGAGCCATCCGAATGCTCGACTGATAGCTTTTGTTGTAGGCAAACTCAGCTAATGGAAAGAACTCATCCCAAGAACCTCCAAGGTCAATGACACATGATCGTAGCATATCCTCCAAAATCTGAATAGTACGCTCGGACTGTCCGTTTGTCTGAGGATGAAATACTGTGCTCAACTTGACCCGCGTGCCCAACTCATGCTGAAATGCCCTCCAAAAATGTGAGGTAAACTGCGTACCTCTGTCAGAAATAATAGACACGGGCACACCATGAAGACGAACAATCTCCCTAATTTAGATCTCTTCCAATCTCTCCGAAGAATATGAAACTGCCACATGAATGAAATGCGCTGACTTGGTCAGCCTATCCACAATAACCCATACTGCAACGAACTTCCTCTGAGTCCTTGGGAGTCCAACAACAAAATCCATAGTGATACGCTCCCACTTCCACTCAAGAATCTCAATCTGCTGAAGCAATCCACCAGGTCTCTGATGCTCGTACTTTACCTGCTGACAATTCAAGCACTGAGCTACATATGCCACAATATCCTTCTTCATCCTCCTCCACCAATAATGCTGCCGAAAATCCTGATACATCTTTGTGGCACCCGGATGAATGGAGTACCGAGAACTATGGGCCTCCTCTAAAATCAACTCACGAAGTCCATCCACATTGGGCATACAAATACGACCCTGCATCCGTAAAACCCCATCATCACCAACTGTAACCTGCTTGGCACCACCGTGCCGTACCGTGTCCCTAAGGACCCTCAAATGAGGATCATCATACTGCCGATCTTGAATATGATCAAATAATGAAGAGCGAGCAATTGTATAAGCTAGAACATCGCCGGGCTCGGAAACATCCAATCTCATGAACCGATTGGCTAAAGACTGAACATCCAAAGCAAGCGGTCTCTCCCTGACTGGAATATAAGCAAGACTACCCATACTGGATGACTTCCTACTCAGAGCATCGGCCACCACATTAGCCTTCCCCGGATGATATAAAATGGTGATGTCATAGTCTTTCAACAGCTCCAACCATCTTCTCCTGCCTCAAATTCAACTCCTTATTCTTGAACAAATATTCCAAACTCTTATGATCAGTGAACACCTCACATGACATGCCGTACATATAATGCTCCAGATCTTCAGCGCGTGGACAATGGCTGCTAACTCCAAATCATGAACTGGATAATTCTTCTCGTGGATCTTCAACTGACGCAAAGAATATGCAATAACCTTGCCATACTGCATCAACACTACACCAAGTTCAACCCGAGATGCATCACAATACACAGTATATAGCCCTGAACCTGTGGGCAAAACCAACACCGACGCCGTAGTCAAAGTTGTCTTGAGCTTCTGGAAGCTTGCCTCACACTCCTCTGACCACCTGAACAGGGCACCCTTCTGATTTAACCTGGTCATCGGGGCTGCAATAGATGAAAACCCTTCCACAAACCGACAGTAATAGCTCGCCAAACCCAAGAAACTCCGGATCTCTGTAGCTGATATGGGTCTAGGCCAATCCTTGACCGCTGAAATCTTCTTAGGATCCACCTGAATACCTTCTGCTGGTACAACATGACCCAAGAATGCAACTGAACTCAACCAAAACTCACATTTCAAAAACTTAGCATATAACTGACTGTCTTTCAGAGTCTGGAGAATGTCTCGAAGGTGTTGCTCATGCTCCTCCCGGCTGCAGGAATAAATCAGAATATCATCAATGAAAACAATCATGAAGGAATCCAAGTAAGGCCTGAACACTCGGTTCATCAAGTCCATGAAAGCTTCTCGAGCATTTGTCAACCCGAATGACATCACTAAGAACACATAATACCGTACCGAGTGTGAAAAGCAGTATTAGGGACATCGGATGCCCTAATCCTCAACTGATGGTAGCCAGATCTCAAATCAATCTTCGAAAATACCTTGGCTCCCTGAAGTTGATCGAACAAATCATCAATTCTCGGCAACAGATACTTATTCTTGATGGTAACCTTGTTCAACTGCCGATAATCTATGCACATCCTCATCGACCCATCCTTCTTCTTAACAAACAACACTGGCGCACCCCAAGGCGAGACACTAGGCCTAATAATGCCTTTATCAAGCAAGTACTACGACTGTTCTTTCAACTCCTTCAACTCTGGCGGGGCCATACGATATGGCGGAATAGAAATGGGCTGAGTGCCTGGAGACAAATCAATGCAAAAGTCAATATCCCTGTTGGGTGGGATACACGAAAATTCTGCAGGAAACACCTCTAGAAACTCACAGACAATGGGCACAGACTCCATAGAAGGAACCTCGACACTAGAATCATGAACATAGGCAGAATAGGCCAAACACCCCTTCTCGACCATATGCCGAGCCTTTATATATGAGATAACACTACTGGAAGAATGACCAGGAGTCCCTCTCCACTCCAGTCGAGGAAACC
The DNA here is from genome assembly GCA_005239505.1 of Nicotiana paniculata. Taxonomy (NCBI): domain Eukaryota; kingdom Viridiplantae; phylum Streptophyta; class Magnoliopsida; order Solanales; family Solanaceae; genus Nicotiana; species Nicotiana paniculata. The sequence goes on along the minus strand of ML321688.1, from coordinate 7,527 downwards.
CCGACAATGCTAAGGTCACAGTATTGGCATGACAGTCTAGGATGGCATGATAAGGCGACAACCAATCCATCCCCAAAATAACATCAAAATCTACCATATCAAGGAGTAGAAGATCTACACTGGTCTCAAGACCACCAATAACCACTACACATGAATGGTAGACACGATCTACCATAATAGAATCACCCACCGGTGTAGACACATATACAGGAGTACTCAGAGAATCACGAGGCATAACAAATAAGGAGCAAAATAAGATGACAGATAGGAATATGTGGACCTAGATCAAATAAAACTGTAGCATCCCTGCTGCAAACTGAAACCATACATGTGATAACTGCATCGGAGGCCTCAGCCTCAAGTCCGGCTGGAATAGCATAACATTGGGGCTGGGCCCCACCAATTTGAACTACATCCCTGGGACGGTCTCCTGCTGGCTGACCTCTACCTCTAGTAGCCTGGCCTCCATCTCTAACTACCTGACCTCCACCTCTAACACTTCGACCCCCACCTCTGGCTGGTTGAGCAAGTGGTGGAACACTTGGTGCGGGAACCATGGCACGAGAGTCCTGGTGCTGATAACTGCTCGAGGCACGAGGGAAAAATCTAGCAATGTGCCCCGAACCACCACAAGTATAACAAGATCTCGGCTGCTGAGACTGCTGGCCCTGAAACCGACCCTCACGACCTGAGTAACCGGCGGTGCACTGTAGGGAAACTGATCAGAATACTGCATGTGGGAACCACGGCTACCTGGAGCACGGCGAGAAACCTGAAGTGCTGACTAAAACGACCTAGGAGGATGGCCCTTACCAAAAGAATCCCTTCTTCCAGATGAGACACCACTGAACCAGCCAAAATGACGAGGCTTTTTGTCAGAACCCTGACCACTCCCCTGTGATAGAACCATCTCGACTCATCTGGCCCCATTGGCTGCATCCTGAAAGGAAATATCACTCCCTGCCTCTAGCCATCTGCAATCTAATCGGGTGAGCTAGTCCCTTAATAAACCTCCTCACCCTCTCTCGGTCGGTGGGAAGTATCATAATAGCATGACGGACCAAGGTAATGGATCTGGTCTCATACTGAGTGACGGTCATAGAACCCTGCTGGAGACGCTCAAACTGCCTCCTATAATCCTCTCTCTGAGTGATATGGAGAAACTTCTCCAGAAATAACTCAGAGAACTGGTCCCAAGTCAAAGGCGGTGCTCCCGCTGGTCTAGCCAAACAATAATCTCTCCACCAGGTCTTGGCAGGACCTGATAGACGGAAAGTAGCAAAGTCGACCCATTGGTCTCCACTATCCCCATGTTCCGTAGAATCTCGTGGTAGCTATCTAAATAGTCCTGGGGATCCTCTGAAGATACACCGCTATAAGTAGTAGTAAACAGCTTGGTAAATCGGTCCAACCTCCACAAAGCATCAATAGACATAGCTGCTCCATCACTAGTCTGAGTCACAATACCCGGCTGAACTACCCCAGCTGTCTGAGGTGCTGGAGTCTGGAACTGAGAAGCCAACTACTCTAGAGTGCGAGTAGTGGGAGTCTGGGCTCCTCCCCCAGCCTGAGAGACGGCTGGTGATGTAGGAAGTAAACCTGCCTGAGAAACACTATTCATGAGGCCCACTAGACGGACCAGAGCATCCTGGAGTACCGGAGTGGTAATGAACCCCTCGGGAACCTGAGCTGGTTCAACCGGGACTGTCTGGGCAGGAACCTCATTAGCAAACTCTACTTGAGGCTCCGCCACTGGGGCTACTACTCTGGCCTGAGCTCTGCCCCTGCCTCATTCTTGGCCCCTCGTAGGAGCTGCAATTGGAGACTCGGGTTACTGATCAGTGGATGAAGAAGCACGTGTTCTCGCCATCTGCGACAGAATGTAGTAGAAATTCAGTTAGCATTAAGAATTCAAATCGCATGATAGAGAAGAATAGATGTGAAGTCATTCTTAACTCTGTAGCCTCTGGGGGTAAGCACAGACGTCTCCGTACTGATCCCTCTAACTCTACTGAGGTTGTCCGTGAATTGTGAGACCTAAGAAACCTAGTGCTCGGATACCAACTTGTCACGACCTGAATTTACCACCGTCGAGACCGTGATGGATCCTAACATTGAGCCCGCTAGGAAAGCCAACGTTAATGTTTATTTACCTTATTCATATATTTTTAACAGATTATAGGTGATGTACAAATCAGTGGAAATAAAAGCGCGAGATAAAACAAAGTCTACAACTAAATTAAAAGCCATTACGAAAATCATAATACTAAACCCAGAATTTGGTGTCACAATTTCACGGGCTGTCTATGAATACTACATATGAAGGTCTGAACAAAATAAATACATCTGTCTCAAAATAAGGAAGAACAGAGTGGAAATAAAGTAGGAGGGGACGCCAAGACCTGCGGACGCCTGCAGGACTCCTCGGAATCTCCAAAAGGACTGAAGGCAGCCTCCTCACTGTAAAGCCCGTAGGGTCCTGTACTGGGATCTTCACAAAAGTGCAGAGTGTAGCATCAGTACAATTGACACTATGTACAGAGTAAGTGTCGAGCCTAACCTCGGCGAAGTAGTGACGAGGCTAGGACGCGACAACCAACTAAATTTGTGCAGTTTAATCATATACGGAGAAAACAACAACAAGAATTAAGAAGCTAAGTACAAGGAAAGGGGAACATTCTGAGGGGAGGAAATATCAGATAAAGGAAATAAGAAGTAAAGCAACAAACTAGATATCAATTTAAACAACAGAAATAATAGCACAGAAACAAGTGCACGACATCACCCTTCGTGCTTTTACTCTCATCCTCACCAAATAATAAATAAAATGCACGACATCACCCGTCGTGCTTTTACTCTCATCCTCACCAAATAATAATTAAAATGCACGGTATCACCCTTCGTTCTTTTACTCTCATCCTCACAATAAATCAATAGAAACGGCAGGACATCACCCTTCGTGCTTTTAATATCATAATATGGCACGACATCACCCTTAGTGCTTTTACTTTCATCTTCACCAAATAATAAATAAAATGCACGGCATCACCCTTCGTGCTTTTACTCTCATCCCCACCAAATAATAAATAAAATGTACGGCATCACCCTTCGTGATTTTCACTCTTCCTCACCCAAATAATAAATAAAATGCACGGCATCACCCTTCGTGATTTACACTCGTCCTCACCCAAACAAGTCAATAACAACAATCTGGCAAGGAAATAAACAATACAAACAACAACAATAAAGCCATAACGTCCCGGCAAGGGAGTCAACAGTAGAATCAATATCATCCCGGCAAGGGAAACAACTATAAAGAACCTCACATAGTTACTCAATTTCACGTAGTAATTCTCAACTCGAGCCAATACTCAACAATGATCAATACAAAAGAAACACCACCAACATAGAAAATTTTCAAATTAAACTCAAGTAATGCTTAATGAAAAATCACATAAATCACAATATTCGACTCACGACATGCTTGACACCAATGCATAGATACTCGTCACCACACCTATACGTTGCACATTATACTAACACGTAACAAATAAGACACAATAACTATTCCCTCAAGCTAAGGTTAAGCCAAACACTTACCTCGAATTCCACGACCAACTCAAGCCTATATTACCGCTTTCCCTTTAGAATTCGCCTCTAATTCAATTGTATGTAGACATAATTAGCTTAATAATATCAGTAAATGCTAAATAATTCAACCCTAATGCTTAATTATGAGTTTTCTCATTCTTCCCATAAAGTCAAAAATCGACCCCGGACCCGCTTGGTCAAAACACGAGGTTCGGACCAAAACCCGAAATCACCCATTCAACCACGAGCCCGAACATGTAATTAGTTCCGGAATCCGACCCCAAATCGATTTTTAAATTCCCAAAATTGTAAAATCCCTAATTCTCCTAAAATCCCTAATTTCTACCCTTGAAGAACAAGATTTAGACCTAGAAATCTAATGAGAGTTGATGGAAAATGAATTTAAGAACAGAAATCTTTGATTTGGTGATGAAATCCCTCTTCAAAAATCACCCAAGGTCGAATTCTATGGAAGAAGATATGAAAATATGGTCTTTTCCCGTTTTTGCTACTGTTTTAAAAGTCTGGACAGACCTTCTATGCGTTCGCGTGAGGTCTGTTGTGTTCGCATAGGGTATTGACCCCCATCCCCCAGTTCTCCACCTAAGGCAGTGCATTCGCGCTTGACCAACTGCGTTCGCATACAGCAGACCCCCAGTGCTCCGCGTTCGCACCCCGATCTATGCGTTCGCATATAACAAACCCATCCCCAACCTCGTTTACCCTTCGCGTTCGCATGGGTAACCACGCGTTCGCATAGCACGAAGTACCAGACACCAAATACAACAATTACACCAGATTTTTCAAAGTCAAAATCACTCCGACACCTATCTGAAACTTACCCGAGCCCTCGGGGCTCCAAAACAAACATGCACACATCCCTAAAAACATCCTACGGACCTACTCGTGTGATAAAATCGCCAAAATAACATCTTAAACAACGAATTTAGCATAAAAATCAAAGGAAAATCTCAAGAACTTTCAAAGTTTCAAATTTCACAACTACGGGTCCGAATCACGTCAAATGACCTCCGTTTCTTACCAAATTTTACAAGAATCACTCAAATAGTATATTAAATCTGTACCGGGTTCCGAAACCAAAATACGGGCCTAATACCATCAATTTCAAATATAATCATATTTCCAAAAACTCTTATAATTTCAGTAAAACAATTTTTGTCAAAAATTCATTTCTCGGGCATTGGACCTCAAATTCAATTCAAGGCATACGTCCAATCCCATAATTTCTTACGGACCCTTCGGGACCGTCAAATCACGGGTCCGGATCCGTTTACCCAAAATGTTGACTGAAGTAACCTTAAATTAAATTTTAAAGGCAAAATTAGCATTTTCTCGGTTTTTCATATAAAAGCTTTCCGGATATACACCCGGACATTGCATGCAAAATAAGGTGAGATAAAAGGAGGTTTTCAAGGCCTCAGAACACAGTTTTGACTTCTAAAACAGGAGATGACCTTTTTGGTCATCACACCTTGTCTCCCAAAGGAAATAATATATCAGATAATATTCTGTAGTTATGCATATATGGTATTTTCTTTGATGGAAAGAAACTACCGTATATTAGTAATACCTAGGGTAATTATAATTTAATGAGAAGTCTCTAACACTAAAGTATTTTCCTAAGAGTCCTTAGCCTACCTCTAAATACGCTTGTGACTCCATCAGTCTGACATCCTACGATAGGCACATGCTAGAAGACTTCCTAGATTTTCTGTCAAGGTTCTCCCACATCACTTGAACAACTATGGCTGAAGGTACGTTCTTATTAATATTCTGTTGTTGCGTAGGCTCTATGTATATGCTTAAATTTCAACATGTGGTATTAGAGCCTTCCTTTAGCCATGTTGTTCAGTATTATATTCTGATTAAATTCAAATATGGAATTGCTAAACACCTTTATTTAAAGGCTAGCTATATATTAAGTACACACCAAAGAATATGAGGAGATTTTCTTCCTTACGAGTAATCATTTCAAGTCTAAAAGTTACTATCATCTTAATATTGTGAAATTTCTTCTAAAGGAGGTTCATCTTGTATAATAATACCAATATATAATAACACACAAAGGAGTCATAGATCATAAAACGAGAGCACAAATGTTATTTTTGCCTTGTTGAAAAGGAAGGGTGTTGATCCTCAATCAAGTCCCATGTTGTGAGTGTCAAGCCTTATATACTTCTAGCAAATTTCAAATTTCAGTTTTAAGGAAGTTAGACATTATTGTTCTTATAAGTTTAAAATTTTACTGTACGAGTTATTCAATTCGATTGATTGAAATTACAATATATATATATATATATATATATATATATATATATATATATATATATATATATATATATATATATATATATATATGTCATCTATGTTTATTCCGATAGTGTGGAGGGGATTCAATTGAATCTTCGTCGGAAAGTTATCTTGAATGTATAGAGTGAAAATAATGTATAAATAAATATTTGAATCCCCTCCATTACATGTAACGACCCGAACGGTCATTTTGATCTCTAGAACGTCGTTCAGCGATTTGAGGCCATGAGCAGCTTCATTGCAGGTGTTACGACCTGTAAGTGTGGTCGGAATTGAATTTCGGAAAGTTTAGAGTCAATTTGGAAAGAAAATTCTCATTTCAGAAGCCTTAAGTTGGAAGAATTGACTAAGACTGGAGTTTTGAGTAAACAACCTCAGAATCAGGATTTGAAGGTTCCAGCAGGTTCGTATGATGATTTCGGACTTGGGCGTATGTTCCGATCGGGTTTTGGATGACCCGGGAGCATTTCGGCGCATATTGTGGAAGTTAGAATTTTAGAAGAATTTCATAAATCTGGGTTAAAGTGCATTTCAGTGATATTTATGTCAGTTTGGGATTCCGAGTCTGAGAATAGCTCAGTATGGTGATTCTAGAATTGGGAGCGCGATCGGAAGTGAATTCGGAGGTCCGTACGTTATTTTGAAGTCATTTGGCTAAAGATAGAAATTTTAAGGTTTTCGAGAAATCTGACTGGGAGTGGAAATTTTGATACCGGGGTCAGAATGCAATTCCGAAAGTTGGAGCAGGTCTATAATGTTGAATGTGACTTCTTTACAAAATTTGGGGTCAATCGGACGTGATTTGATAGGTTTCGGCATCGAATATAGAAGTTTGAAATTTCAAAGTTCATAAAGATTGAATTGTGATGCGATCCATTGTTTCGATGTTATTTGATGTGATTTGAGGCCTCGGGCAGGTCCGCATTATGTTTTGGGAACAGGTTGGTGTAATTGGACGGGGTCTCGGGGGCTTCGGGTGGATTTCGGGTGGTTAACGGATCAAATTTGGAGTTGAAAGAAAGCTGAGGCTGCTGTCATCTGGTGTGACCGCACTTGTGCGGTTTTGGCCGCAGGTGCGGCTAAGGTGTCACAGAAGCGGAAAAGGGTGACTCGGCTGGGGGCCGCAGGTGCGAGGTTATTTTCGCACCTACGAAAGAGCAGTTACGGACGAGGGAGCGCAGGTGCGGAGCCGGCTGGGGAAGGAAGAAGCTACAGGTGCGGGAGTTTGGGCGCACCTGCGGGCGCGCAGGTGCGGGCGTAGTCACCGCAGGTGCGAGAGTACTGGAGGCAGTGAAGTGTTTTAATAAACGGGTTTTGGCCATTTCTTCTCATTTTTTCTCTTGTTTGGGCGATTCTTGGAGGGCTTCAAGTGGGGATTTTCATCATCTATATCAAGGTAAGTTGTTTCTACTCATTCCAAGATAAATACAAGGTTTATACAAGGATTTGAACATGAAAATTTGTGGAAAAGTTGGGAATTTTGAAGAAAAACCTAGAATTGGTAATTTGGATTGTTACCACAAATTTGAGCATGAGATTAAAAATAAATTATATATTGGAGTTAGTAAAGTCATGGGTAATCTTTATCTTCGAAAAGTTTAGGAA
>ML321686.1:0-37848 GCA_005239505.1 Nicotiana paniculata | reverse complement strand
TGTCTTATTCTTGAATAATAATAATTTTTCCATAATTGAAATAACTTGTTAATTTTTCTTTTGATTTTTTTAGAATGGTTTATGACCTAAATCAATAGAGTCAGTAACCCTCTTATTGATTTGAACCTTGATGTTAAAATTTTTTAGAGTTGCAAAGTTTTTGTCTTAAGTTGATTTGACCGAATGATTGGCCGTAGATGAAGTTAGCAGGCCATGGGGTAGTAATTTTGATATTAGAAAATGTTAGACTTTTGATTTAAGTTATTTTGGAATCACAAGCTACAACCCTTTCTACCCACATTGTTATATACATATTCAATGACCTTGCACAAAAATCTCAAAACTAGTTTAATAAATAATCCATGAATGCGTTAGTGTACTTTAGATGTGATTAGTAAATAATTCTTTATAGTTATGGGTACGATTTCTGTGGCATAAGTGTGACATCTAACCCCAATTTGAGNTTAGACGTGATTAGTAAATAATTCTTTATAGTTATGGGTACGATTTCTGTGGCATAAGTGTGACATCTAACCCCAATTTGAGTGTGCGTTTCACGTGACTCGATCATAACTTCGAATATTATTAAAATAAACATGTTGTAAATCGGGGGTACATTTCATGTGGCGTGATTTGCAACGTGTCAAAAGCGACAAGTGTACGCCATCGCCACTTGTTTCGGAATAATTCCATAACTATTAAAGGCGGTTCAAAAAACAATAATGCACAATAGGCTAAAATACGTAAATAATCAGATAACTCAGGCCAAATATTAATAGTTAAGCGACCGTGCTAGAACCACGAAACTCGGGAATGCCTAACACCTTCTCCCGGGTTAACAGAATTCCTTACCCGGATTTCTGGTTCACAGACAACTTAAAACAGAGTCAAAATTTCCTCGATTTGGGATTTCAATAAATAAATGGTGTCCCGGAACACCGTAAAAAAATCTGGGTGGCGACTCTGAAAACTAAAATAAATTCCAAATCCGAATAATGTCACTTTAATTGGAAAAACTCCCTTGTTATCCCTCATTAATACGGGGTAGCGAAAAAGGAGGTGTGACACAGAGTAATGGATTCGACAAAAGAAAAGCATCTAAGTCCAAGAAATAGAGCAAAGTAACATAGAAAGTACCCAGAATCGAAGCAAATTTAGAAAAAGTCAGAGCATCGCACAAGATCAACTAGGTTTAAGGGCACAAATCAGTCATAAAGATGAGGGAGAATAGATTTAAACACTTAGAAGTCAGAAGAACATTTGAAAGCAGCTCGTAATGAACCCTAGTTTTAGAGAAAATCAGAATAGCCACTTAAAACCAGAAGTTTTTCCAAAGAAATCATGTAATAATGCTTCATTCAGCTCAGATCTATACAGATCTGGAGAGGATCGAAAAATAATATACTAGGTTTTTAGAAAACGTGCCAGAGATAAGAATATAGGTTTCGAAACCATAGAGACAAGGCGAGATTCTAACTTACAAAAGAAAAGTGGTATGAGACAGGCCAACGAACATAGACTCAAACCAGAGCCGGTCGGAATCCTTTGAAACCCAAGGATTCATAAAATCGAAGAGCCACAGAGCGTAGAATGCCAGGACTGGCCGAAGAATGCATAAATGTCACGCCCCAAAATCGAGGGACGCGAACGACACTCAACCGGGTGACCCCCAGTCAAGCGAACCTAATTTTCCTTTCCTATCCCACGCATTACCCCGTGATTTTAATATACATTATTTATGTGAAATAGTCGTTTATAGATTAAGCATAAACTTACAACTTGAATTCATTTCTACTTTATTGTAACCAACATATGATACCAAAGGCTTACTAATTTCATACAACATTAACAACGTGGACCACGATTCCGAACCATACGCTTACTACCCAAATATATATGTACATTACCCACATTGTGTCTAAGGAGCCTCAACGAATACAAAAGGTTTATTTACTACTTGCCGGTAACAAGTCCCCGGCTATACCTTACACTACACCATAAACTCAAAATAAGGCGACATGAGCCACACGTGGCCCGGGAGGAAGTGGGGCTCACCAGAATAGCTGACGGAAAGGAGAGGAGGCACTACTGACGGTGGGCTGAATTACCTGTTGTAGAACCACCTACATTCACATAAAAAAATGTAGTGCCCCCGGAAAAAGGGACGTTAGTACTGTGGAATAGTACTAGTATGTATGAACAAACTCTAAAGTACAATCAAACAGTACACAACTAAGAGACAACAATAGAACCAATTAATCAATGCACGTGGGAAGAAACAACAAAAATCAAACAAGTTTCACATTCTCTCCTTATTACCTCGCCCACCCTTATTACCTCGGACAACCTTATCACCATAACCCACACCTTATTACTTCGTGTTGCGGCGCGCAACCCGACCCCGCCTGAAAATTTAATCTATCCTTATCACCACAACCCACACCTTATTACTTCGTGTTGCGGCGCGCAAACCGACCCCGCCTGACAATTTAAATTCACAACAACAATCACAAACAATCACATCACAAGAATCATCATTTCAAGGAACACAAGTTCATATGAACAATTTATTTACTTGGGCCCAAGGCACCATAATTCTCACCAAGCAGTAATTCATGTACACGGTGTTGCCATAATCGTTTAGCTCATTTTCATCATTTCACAATACCCTTTTTCATTACTTTCCACGCACGGATTTTAGCCATTATATACGTTTCCACACTTGGGCACATCAACAATATTTCATTCATTACACATAGTTTCATATCGATACCCTCTAGCATTTACGAGCTTTGCACATAATAAGATAGGAAAAACAAAACACTTTTCACAACCTCATATAGCACGATAGTATGACAATCAACTAGGACAATCAGAGAACAGAAACTTACGTCTCAACACATTTGAACAATCAATTCATATATTTTCAAACAAGGCGCACATGCCGTATGCTCGGACCCAAGAAAAGGATTCTACAAAGGTTAAAGTTAGCCATACATACCTGGGGTCGAAATCCCTTTTTAACTTTTACTCACAAATCACCGGACCGACTAGTACCGTCAATCTAGTTCACAATTAAACAAATTCAACTCAGAATTGGAAATCATGCATACAATTTGAACTCTTTCAGGAATTTTATCGAGTGCTATGTGACCCCATTTGGTTACCACCCCTTCTTTGTGAACTTTACCCCAACCCACTTCCTTTTACTAGATTATGGACATTGATGATCATGCATGCAAGGTATCAACTTATATTTTTAAGAATCAATTTATGAGAGTCCCCTTTTGTTTAAAACCTGAAAACTAATGAAAAGGTGTTGGGGATTCTTACATGTTAGAATGAAGAAGAATATGATTACTCAAAATTTCTGGGTCTGAGTGACTTTGAAAATCCAATTGATAAAGATGAAGCTTTATCTCTCAAGAACCCTCTCTTCCCTCTCTCTAATTTTGTTCAGAAAATGGTTAAAAATTAAGGAGAGGGGTGTTTTAATGAACTGGGGTAAGGTTTTAAAAATTAGAAAAATAGGGCTCGACACAAGAATGCGGTCAGGAATGCGATCGCATTCCTGACATGCGGTCCGCAGAATCAACCGCAGAATGGCCCTCAAGATGGGCCAAAATCGAAAACATCTGCCTAGGTATGCGACCATTATGCGGTCCGCATACACGTTATGCGATCACATAGTGCGTCGCATAACCCCCCTCCCAAAAAATGAAAGGCAACAATGCGATAGCTATGCAGTCCGCAGAACCGAAATGCGATCGCATATTGGACAGCATAGTTGACCTCACATGGGGCAGTGATCTGCCCAGGTATGCGACCATTATGCGGTCCACATACACGTTATGCGATCGCATAGTGCGTCGTATAACACCTACTTCCTGGAAAATTTTATTCTTTAAGTCCCCGGGTACTTTTTACTCAGTTTAGGTCCGTTTTGAAAACTTCCACAATAAAAACAACTCGGGGACTCATTCGGAAATTATTTTAAACAAGAAAATCTTACAGGTTTTGACATCCTCCCCCCCTTAAAAATCATTCGTCCTCGAATGAGGATTTTGGAAATCAATTCGTTTTGAAAGCATGGTATGCAACCTCCCAGATTTTTACTAACTCTAATATTTCAGAAAAATTTCGCCAGAGTTCCCTTTGTAATTAGACATATCTACCTGTCAGAGAGTCCCCGAAACATATGCCCAAGCACCATTACACAGTTTTAATCACCCAATAACTCATACACAACGTTGTTACCTCAACAATTTGCACATATCCAACCATTTTGTCAACTACACATAACCCATTCTTCTTATACCACAAATTCTCACATGATTCACATTATTGCACACAACTTGGTCATTTTAATGAGTCTTATACAACCCAATCACCTCAATACACCATATTCATTTTAATTAATCATTACCAACCCACACTACCATTAATCACTTGTCTAACACATAAGTTTCACAAAACTTTCATTTACCTCAAGGGTTGCACACTACCCAAATAGTAACAGCGGGTCCAGTTTTAGCACACATTGGGAAATTACAACAATAAGGCAATTAGGGGAAGATGGGGTGCTTTTGCACAAAATTGAACATAAAATATAATTTACTTAGAGATGACAGTTCTTACGAATACTACTAGACTTATTCAAACAAATGAGGATATTTTTATTTCATCTCATTTTCCGCTTCCCACGTGGCTTCCTCAACGTGCTGACTTCGCCACAATACTTTAACTGAAGCAATTTCTTTGTTCCTCAATCTTCGGACTTGTCTATCAAGAATAGCAAACGGAACCTCTTCGTACAATAATTCTTCATTAACCTCAATAGTCTCAACTGACACGATGGCTGATGGATCTCTAACCACTTTCTTCAACATCGACACGTGGAACACTGAGTGCACTAATGACAATTAAGGGGGTAATTCCAACCTATAAGCCACTTGTCCTATCCTTTGAGAAATATGATATGGCCCGACATACCTTGGCTTCAATTTCCCTTTCTTACCAAACCGCATCACCCCCTTCATGGGAGATATCTTCAAGAATACCCAATCATCTACCTGGAATTCCAATTCTCTTCGACGAACGTCCGCATAGGATTTTTGACAACTCTGAGTGATTTTCATCCTCTCCCGAATGACTCTGACTTTTTCCAATGCCTGGTGCACAAGATCTGGCGCTAACAATTCTGCCTCACCAACCTCGAACAACCCAATTGGAGATCTACACCTTCTTCCGTACAATGCCTTGAATGGGGCCATCTAAATACTAGCGTGAAAGCTGTTATTGTAAGAAAATTCGATAAGAAGTAAATGATCATCCCAACTACCCCTGCTGTCCAACATACAAGCCCGCAACATATCTTCGAGCGTCTGAATAGTCCACTCCGCCTGACCATCAGTCTGCGGATGGAAAGTCGTGCTGAGATTTACCTGAGTACCCAAACCTTGCTGAAATTTCCTCCAAAAATTATCCGTGAACTGGGCTCCTCGCTCTGAGATGATAGAAACTGGAGTACCATGAAGCCTGACTATTTCCTTGATATACAACTGAGCGTAGTGTTCTGTAGTATCGGTGTACTTGACTGGCAAGAAGTGAGCTGAGTTCATGAGTCGATCCACTATCACCCAAATCAAGTCGAACTTGCACTGAGTGCGAGGTAACCCTACCACTAAATCCATGTTGATTATTTCTCATTTCCACATTGAATTTCCATAAGCTGAATTAACCCACCGAGCCTCTGATGCTCGGCCTTCATCTGCTGACAATTCGGACATCTAGATACAAAGTCTACCACACCTCTCTTCATACCGCTCCACCAATAAACTTCCCGGAGATCTTGATACATTTTCGTAGAACCTGGGTGCACGGAATACCTGGAATTGTGAGCTTCCGCCATCACCCTCTCCCGAAGATTTCCACATCAGGAACACATAGCCTTCCCTGGCACCGTAAGACACCATCATCGCTAAATGCCGAAATCTTTCCACTTAGAACTGCCTCCTTCAACTGCGCCAATGCTGGATCAATAAACTGGTTCTCCTTGACTTCCTCTACAAGCGACTATTCTGCCCCATTATGCACCATAATATTTCCCTCGTCTGAGGTCGAGAGGCATACCCCCAGACTGGCCAATTGATAAACCTCCCGGGCTATAGGCCTCTGATCCACTTTCAAATGAGCCAAACTACCCATGGACTTCCGACTGAGAGCGTCGGCCACCACATTCGCCTTCCCCGGATGGTACAAAATGTTCATATCATAATCATTAAACAATTCTAACCATCGCTGCAACCTTAAATTCAACTCCTTCTGCTTGAACAAATATTGGAGACTCTTGTGGTCTGAGAACACGTCCACATGGACCCCATACAAATAATGCCGCCATATTTTTAATGCAGACACAACTGCCGCGAGTTGTAAATCATGCGTCGGGTAATTCTTCTCGTGATTCTTGAGTTTCCTGAAAGCATAGGCTATAACCTTCCCATGTTGCATCAACACACATCCCAAACCAACCCTTGAAGCATCGCAATAAACCACAAATCCCTCCCTGCCTTCTGGCAAAGTTAACGCCGGTGCCGAAGTCAACCTTGATTTCAACTCCAGAAAGCTCTTATCACAAGCGTTGGACCATTGGAACTTAGTTTCCTTCTGCGTCAATTTAGTCAATGGGGAGGCGAGGGTAGAGACTCCCTCCACAAACCTCCGATAATACCCAGCTAGACCCAAGAAACTGCGAATCTCTATCAGGGTCGTTGGTCTAGGCCAATCCTTCACCGCTGCGATTTTCTGGGGATCGACCTTAATCCCTTCTCTGGAAACAACATGACCCAAAAATGCGACTGAATCCAACCAAAATTCATGCTTTGAAAACTTAGCATACAATTGGTGTTGATGAAGAGTCTGCAGAACTGCCCTGAGGTGATTAGCATGATCCTCCCGAATCCGTGAGTAAACAAGGATGTCATCAATAAAAAAGATCACGAAGGCATCAAGAAATTGTTTGAAAACCCGATTCATAAGATCCATGAAAGCCGCAGGAGCATTGGTCAGTCCAAAGGACATTACCAAAAATTCAAAATGGCCATAACGAGTTCTGAAGGCGGTCTTAGGAATATCCTGCTCCCTGATCTTCAACTGGTGATACACCGACCGTAAATCAATTTTGGAGAAAAACCTCGCACCCTGCAATTGATCGAACAAGTCATCTATCCGAGGCAATGGATACTTGTTTTTTATAGTGACTTTGTTGAGTTGCCGATAGTCAATACACATTCAAAGCAACCTATCCTTCTTCCTGACGAAAAGAACCGGAGCACCCCACAACGACACACTTGGCCGAATGAACCCCTTCTCTAGTAAGCCTTTCAACTGCTCCTTTAATTCCCTCAACTTTGCCGGCGCCATTCTGTATGGTGGTATAGATATTGGATTCGTATCTGGCAATACATCAATCCCGAAATCGATCTCCCTATCTGACGGAATCCCTGGAAGCTCGTCCGGAAATACTTCAAGAAACTCATTCACGACTAGGACGGACTCGGGGGCAGACACTTCTGAGGTAGTGTCCGCAACCCGGACCAAATGATAAAAACACCCCTTTTAATCATATTTGAGGCCTTAAGGTAGGAAATAAAACTACCCTTTGGCACCACACCATTCCCTTTCCACTCAATAACTGACTCATCAAGAAGCTCTAGTCTCATAATTCTGGTTCGGCAGTCGAGTTTAGCAAAGCACGAGTAAAGCCAATCCATTCCCATGATAACATCAAAATCTACCATCCCAAGTTCGATAAGATCGGCCATGGTATCTCGACCACACACCGTGACAACAAAATTCCTATTGACTCGTGCGGCTGTGATGGAATCACCAACAGGAGTCGACACAGAGAACGACTCATGAAGTTGTTCAAGTTCTATCCCAAAACTTGAAGCAATAAATGGGGTAACATAGGACAAGGAGGACCCCAGATCAATAAGAGCATAACAATCAAGGCTTGAACAACCAGAATACCTGTAACAACATCTGGAGAAGCCTCCGCACTCTGGAGACCACTCAAAGCATAGAACCGGCTGGGTCCACCTATACCACGAGCTCCACCCCGAACTGCACCATGCCCTACTGGAGCTGGAGGAAGCACTGAAGATGCGGCGACCTAGGAACCGGGTGGCTGAGCAAAACCACTACCCATGCCCTGACTAGGCGCACAACAATTCCGCTGAATATGACCTCTCTCCCCACACCCGAAGCATACCGAGATATCCAGGTAACAATGCTCGGTATGGAAACTCCCACACTTAGGGAACGAAGCCCTCCTATACTGCTGGAACCTCCCTCCTGGATGACTGGACTGATGGGGCCTCCTACTGTCTGATCCTGGTCCCCAGCGGCTGCTCTGCTAATAACGGTGCACTGATGGCGGTACACTGGATGAGGACTGAGCATAAGACTGGGATGGCCCTGATGGTCCTCTCCCTTGAACTGGTCTCCCTCCTCCAACTGAACTCCCCGAGTGGCCCGCTGACCGGGCCCTGCTACTACTCTCCCTCTCCGACCTTATCTTCAATTTTCTAGCCTACGGTGCCGGGGCGAATCCCACTATCTCACCATAATTCATGTCTGAGTGCAAGGCAACTGTAGCAGCTTCATTCACAACCAAGGGACTGAGGCCCTGAACTAACCGTCAAACTTTGGCATCTATAGTCGATACTAACTGAGGAGCGTACTTGGACAACCTCACGAACTCCATGTGGTACTCCCACACACATATATTACCCTGCTTGAGGACCACAAACTCCATAGCACGGGCTGCCATAGTCTCAGCAGGCAAGAAGTGATCCATGAAAGCATCAACGAACTCATCCCATCTTGCCGGAGGACTTCCCTTCCCACGGGAATTCTCCCACATCTCGAACCATAAATACGCTGCTCCCCTCAGACTGTAAGATTTAGCCTTCATAACCCGAAGCGTCTTGTACATATCATCTAGAAAATCCTGCGGTTCGACCTCTAGATCAATACCTGAGAACTCTGGAGGGGCCAACCGCAGAAACTGGTTGACTCTGTAACCGGCAGAATCTCCTTACCCGCTAGAGGGCGCAGGGGCGACATGAGATCTTTGGGCCTGAGCGGCCACTAACTGGGTCAACATATGAATAGCTCCTCTGAGGTTCCCATCGGAAGTACCGGGACCTGAAGCTGCAACCAAAGAAGGATCAGGAATAACAGCGGGAGGGATTGTAGCACCCTCGCCCGCATCATCGGGTACAGAATTCACAGCCACGCTTGGGGCGGCATTGGCCTCTAGGCCGAGTCGAGCTCTCTTCTTTGGTGCCATTACTAAAAATTTTGGAACAGAGCACGAGTTAGAAAAGAATATTTTCACTTTCCAATTCACCGCACGATATAGAATAACAATGAAAAGGGTGTTTCCTAAATGTCCATGTAACCCCCTAATTATAGATGTGGTCGACAACACACCGATAAGAAGGGCTCTACTAGACACGGCTCCCAGACATCCTAGGACACTTTTAAAACCTTAGGCTCTGATACCAAGTTTGTCACGCCCCAAAATCGAGGGACGCGACCGGCACTCAACCGGGTGACCCCCAGTCAAGCGAACCTGATTTTCCTTTCCTATCCCACGCATTACCCCGTGATTTCAATATACATTATTCATGTGAAATAGTCGTTTATAGCTTAAGAATAAACTTACAACTTGAATTCATTTCTACTTTATCTTTACCAATATATGATACCAAAGGCTTACAAATTTCATACAACATTAACAACGTGGACCACGATTCTGAACCGTACGCTTACTACCCAAATATATATGTACATTACCCACATTGTGTCTACGGAGCCTCTACGAATACAAAAGGTTTATATACTACTTGCCGGTAACAAGGCCCCGACTATACCTTACACTAAACCATAAACTCATAATAAGGCGACATGAGCCACACGTGACCCCGGGAGGAAGTGGGGCTCACCGAAATAGCTGACGGAAGGGAGAGGAGTCACTACTGACGGTGGGCTGAATTACCTGCTGTAGAACCACCTACATTCACATAAATAAATGTAGCGCCCTCGAAAAAAGGGACGTTAGTACTGTGGAAGAGTACTAGTATGTATGAACAAACTCTTTCCCAAGTACAATCAAACAGTACACAACTAAGAGACAACAATAGAACCAATTAATCAATGCACGTGGGAAGAAACAACCAAAATCAAACAAGTTTCACAATCTCTCCTTTTTATCCTTTCAACATTACCATATTCAAGAGTTCATAGATTTTCATTTCAGTAGTGATAATGATCACATTCCATCCTTATTACCTCGATTACCCTAATCACCACAACCAAACCTTATTACTTCGTGTTGCGGCGCACAACTCGACCCCGCCTGACAATTTAATCCATCCTTATCACCACAACCCACACCTTATTACTTCGTGTTTCGGCGTGCAACCCAGCCCCACCTGACAATTTAAATTCACAACAACAATCATATCACAAGAATCATCATTTCAAGGAACACAAGTTCATATCAACAATTTATTTACTTGGGCCCAAGGCACCATAATTCTCACCAAGAAGTAATTCATGTACACGGTGTTGCCATAATCGTTCATCTCATTTTCATCATTTCACAATATCCTTTTTCATTACTTTCCACGCATGGCTTTTAGCCATTATATACGTTTCCACACTTGGGCACATCAACAATATTTCATTCATTACCCTCTATCAACAATCTTTCATTCAACAATCTTTCATTCATTCTAAAATCCAATTGATAGAGATGCATCTTCCTCTCTCAAGAACCCTCTCTCTAATTTTGTTCAGAAAATGCTTAAAAATTAATGGGAGGGGTGTTTTAATGAATTGGGGTCGGGTCTTAAAATTTTTTAAAATAGGGCCCGACACAAGAATAGGGTCAGGAATACGATCGCATTCCTGGCATGCGGTCCGCAGAATGGCCCTCAAGATGGGCCAAAATCGAAAACAATCTGCCTAGGTAGCGACCATTATGCGGTCCACATACACGTTATGCGATCGCATAGTGCATCGAATAACCCCCCTCCTAAAAAATCAAAGGCAACAATGCGACAGCTATGCGGTCCGCAGAACCGAAATGCGATCGTATATTGGACCGCATAGTTGACCTCAAATGGGGCAGTGATCTGCCCGGGTATGCGACCATTATGCGGTCCACATACACATTATGCGATCGCATAGTGCGTCGCATAACACCTACTTCCTGGAAAATTTTATTCTTTAAGTCCCGGGGTACTTTTTACTCAATTTAGGTCCGTTTTAAAACTTCCACAATAAACACAACTCGGGGACTCATTCGGGTATTATTTTAAACAAGAAAATTTTACGGGTCTTTATAATAAAAACATCACTAGGTGGAGTTTATGCCGGTGACGGCGCTTGAGAGCTAGGGTTTGGTTGAGAGGATTTGAGAAAAAAGAGAGGAGTGACGGCGAGTGTGTGAGGGAAATGAGAGGCGTGGGGAGGGGGAGGTAGTCTCTTAGGTTAAATTAGGAAAGGATGAATCTGGTCCATTGATTCAAAATGATCAACGGTCCAGATTAAGCGGGAATTGGGTCCGGGTAGATTTAGGAATTGGGCTTGGGGTATTTGGGCTTGATTTAATCAGGTTTGGGCTGGTTTAATAGGGAGTGATTAATCAATTTAGGCTAAAATTGAAATAGGCATGGGCTATTTGTTAAATACCTAGATAGTTTAATTAAAATAGTTTTATAAGGTAATTACTATTTATAGAAATGAATCATATGCATGGAAATAACTTAAAAATGATTATTTTACATTTAAGAATATAAGAGGCTAATTTCTGGTAAAAACAAATAGTATAAAATTACATGCTTAGGCTATAATTGCAAAGCTATTGCAATTATATCCAAAAGATGCCAATTTGGATAATTATGAAATAATTTAATCTTGTTAGGACAATAAACAATGAACTAAATCAAGAAATGCCATTGAAATTATTTGTGATGCGATTTTGTAATTATTTATTGAAAATAAAATGCTAGATAAATTAGACAAAATATAGAAAAATTATGAAAAAATACCAATCGTTGTTAATGCATGATTTTGAAGGTACATATGCAATTTTAAAAATATTTTGGAAAAAATTGGGTGTCAGCAGTTGCCCCTCTTTACCCGAAAAGGATGAAAGAGTTGTCGGGTAAAGATAGATGGCCAATTTTGACCGAGCGAAACGGTTAGAGAGGTTTAGGCCGTTCTCCGGCTTTTGAGCTGCCTACATATCCCTGGTTTTACAGGAATCAGGCCGTATGTAGTTCCGGATTCATCAGGGAAGTATACCGATGAAGTTATCACAAGAGTGGACACAACATCTAAGGATAAGCGAATGAACGACTTGTGGGATATCGGGTTTGATACGGTTGGGAGAACTAGAGCAGGATTGCTCCTGTTGGGATAACCGTTGCTTGTCGGGTTACCTGCAAATAAAAGCAATACAAGCGTATACTATGCATAAATTTAAACATGATGCAGGTTCCTGTTGGACTATGAAAGTTGTCTTTGGACGGTTAGGGATGATGTCCTGGGCCGTGAATGGCTTGATGAGAGATTCGTAGGCCATGAAATGATGTTCTCGGGCCATGCAGTTGGTTCCTCCGAACTATGATGCCTTTGAATAATGATAGGTAAATTGAGAGAGATCCTCAAGCCATGACACGGTGTCTTCCGGCTATGAGGACAATGCCGTTAGAATATGACGCCTTTGGACAGGTTGGTGATATTTCAGCCCATGATATGCAATAATATAATGCTGACAAGACAGAGCTTAGTCTTGCGAATTGAAGGGCAGAGCTTAGCCCGAAAGAGAAGCGAAGTAGATAATGCTTGAGAGAAAGCGCTTAGTCTCGATGAAAAATTAAATTGGAGGAGGAGCTTGGCCTCATGCAAATAGGAAGGAAGCGGTTAGCCTTATGCAAAATGGAAGGAAGAGATTAGCCTTATGCAAGGGAAGCAAGGGGATTAGCCTTATGCAAATAAAAGGCAGAAGATTAGCCTTATGCAAATGAAGGCAGAGATTAGCCTTGTGCAAGATGGAGACAGAGCTTAGTCTCATGCAAATGAAGGCAGAGCTTAGCCTTATGCAGATAGAGGGCAGATGATTAGCCTTATGCAAGTGAAGGCATAGCTTAGCCTTATGCAGACGGAAGGCAGATGATTAGCCTTATGCAAATGGAGGTAGAGCTTAGCCTTATGCAGACAGAAGGCAGATGATTAGACTTATGCAAATGGAGGTAGAGCTTAACCTCATGCAAAATGTGGGACAGAGCTTAGTCCCGTGCAAGATGAAGGCAGGGCTTGGCCCTATGCAAAGGAACAAATAGCGAATGCTAGTAGGATTTCTTAGCTGGTAATAGGTTGTGATATTGTGATTGTTGTGAGAACTGTGACTATGGAGCATGTTCGTTCTTTTGTGCTGATAGTAAACTTTGAAATTGTGACTGTGTTGAAGTTTGTGACTTTGAAAACTGTTTGTTCTTTATTTCTGCATCCAAAGGAAAATCGTGATTTCTGAAGATGGGGAAGGTTGGTTCGTATCCCCGCTGGCTTTGCTTGCTTCGTTCTGCTTGGTCTGATGATCCTGTTAATGTCATCGGGGTAGCGTTTGTTAAACAAAGCTATATTTTGAAAATGTGCATGATTTTATAAAGACATGGTAAGAATATATTTTGAAAAATTTAGATGAACCGATGACCGTGACATGGTTCAAGACATTGAAACCACTCATGCTACGGAATTTTTAGGGCCCTCCTCAAAATTCTGCCCCAGTTATATGGTTTATGATTCTGACCGTTGTACATGTTGCGATCGGCTGAACTTGCTTAGGAATTTTGAGGGCCATTCTCAAAATTCTTCCCTAGTTTCCAATTGCGGGGGGAAATGAGATTTTTATTGAATTATGACCGAACTCATAGGGCTGCCTACATATCCCCTCTTAAACGGGAATTAGGTCAGGCGTAGTTCAATTTACATCATTGAACAAAAGCATAGAAAGTTACACATAATATCGTTTGACTGCATCTGAATTGATTGGCTTTGGCCAGACTTCTCCGTCCATTCCTGCAAGCATGAGGGATCCTCATGTCAATACTTGGTGAACCATATACGAACCTTGCCAGTTGGGAGAAAATTTTCCTTTGGCTTCATCTTGATGTGGAAAGATCTTTTTTAACACCAGCTGCCCTGGTGTGAACTGTCTTGCCTTGACTCTCTTGTTGAAGGCTCTGGACATTCTATTCTGATAAAGTTGACCGTGACATATTGCATTCATCCTTTTCCTATCTATGAGGGCCAACTTCTCGTACCAGCCTTTTATCCATTATGCGTCGCTGAGCTCAGCTTCTTGTATGATTCTTAAGGAAGGGATCTCCACTTCGATAGGAATAACAACTTCCGTACCATAAACCAGTAAACAAGGAGTTGCCCCGGTTGATGTGCGAATTGTGGTGCGATATCCCAGTAAGGAGAATGATAATTTTTCATGCCACTATTTGTGCTTTTCTATCATCTTTCTCAATATATTTTTGATGTTCTTGTTGGCGGTTTCCACAGCTCCATTCATCTGTGGTCGATAGGATGTGGAATTATTGTGCTTGATTTTGAAAGTCTCGCACATGCCTTTCATCATATCACTGTTGATATTGGAGCCGTTGTCGGTGATGATTGACTCTGGAAACCCCGAACCGACAAATGATACGGTCGCGGACAAAGTCTGCCACGACTTTCTTAGTCAATTCTTTGTAGGATGCTGCTTCGACCCATTTGGTGAAATAATTAATAGCTACGAAGATGAATTTGTGTCTATTTGAGGCGGTAGGCTCTATCGGTCCAATGACATCCATTCCCCAGGTAGTGAACAGCCAAAGCGAGCTTGTCGCATTGAGTTCGTTTGGGGGTACCTTTCTCATATCTGCATGTACCTGACATCAGTAGCATTTCCGAGCATACTGGATGCAGTCTATTTCCATGGTCATCCAGAAATAACCAGCTCTGAGTATTTTCTTTGCCAAGACAAAACCAATCATATGTGGGCTGCATGTCCCAGCATATATCTCTTCAAGTAGTCTAGAAGCTTCCTTTGCATCGAATATTGATAATCCCAAGTTGGGAGTTCTCCTGTATAGGTTTCCTCCGCTAAGAAAGAAATTGTTGGACAATCTCCGTAGCATGCGTTTCTAAGTGTGATTTGCAAGCTCTGTGTACTCTCCCTTTGACAAGTATTCCCTGATGTCGTGGGACCATGGTCTTCCGTCTGCTTCTTATTCAACATGGGCACAATATGCCGGTTGGTTATGGATGTTCATTGGAATAGGATCAATGAAGTTCTTATCTGGGTGTTGTATCATGGATGATACAGTGGCCAATGCATCGACAAACTCGTTCTGAATTCTAGGGACGTGTCAAAATTCTGTCTTCGTGACCCTCTTTCTCAATTCCTTCACATGGTGCAGATACAACATTATCTTGGAATTAGCCCACTCTCCTTGTAACTGGTGTATTAGCAGATCTGAGTCACCAATTACTAACAACTCCTGGATATTCATGCCAATGGCCATATTGAGTCCTAAGATGCAGGCTTCATATTTTACCATATTATTGGTGCAGGGAAATCTGAGTTTGGCAGATACTGGGTAATGTTGACCTGTTTTCGATACCAGGACAGCTCCAATGCCGACTCCCTTGAAATTGGCTGCTCCGTCAAAGAATATTCTCCAACCGTCATAGGATTCTGCAATGTGTTCTCCTATGAATGATACTTCTTCATCGGGAAAAAAAGTTTTTAGGGGTTCGTATTCTCCTCCCACAGGATTCTCGGCAAGATGATCTGCCAATGCGTGCCCCTTGACCGCTTTCTGAGTCACATAGACAATGTCGAACTCACTCAGCAGGGCCAGCTTTCCAGTGGGCATGGGCTTCTGAAAGATATACTTCAAGGGATCCATCCTTGATATGAAATATGTTGTGTAGGCACCGAAGTAATGCCTCAGCTTCTAGGCTACCCAGGTCAGAGCACAGCAGGTACGTTCCAGTAGAGAATACCGTGCCTCATATGGAGTGAACTTCTTAGTCAGGTAATAAATAGCATGTTCCTTTATTCCTATCTCGTCATGCTGCCCCAGAACACAACCGAAAGCTTCATCTAATACAGCAAGGTAGAGTAGCAAGGGTTTACCTGGCTCTGGCAGGACCAAAACTGGTGGCATTGACAAGTATTCCTTGATTCTGTTGAAAGCTTTCTGACAATCCTCGGTCCATTTGGTCGCAATACCTTTCTTTAGCATCTTGAAGATTGGTTCACATATAACCGTGGACTAGGCTATGGATCGGCTGATGTAGTTAAGGCGTCCCAGGAAACTCATCACATCGTTCTTGTTCTTTGGAGGTGGTAACTCTTGGATGGCTTTGACCTTTAATGGGTCCAATTCCATCCCTCGGCGGCTGACGATGAACCCAAGCAATTTCTCAGCAGGAACCCCGAACGCACACTTCGCGGAGTTTAATTTCAAGTTGTACTTTCACAGCCTGTTGAAGAACTTTATCAAATCTGCTGTATGGTCGGTGGCTCTTTCGGACTTGATGATGACGTCATCCACATACACCTCGATTTCTTTGTGTATCATGTCATGGAAGATAGTGGTCATAGCTCTTATATAGGTGGCCCCAGCATTCTTTAGGCCGAATGGCATCATTTTATAACAGTAGACTCCCCACGTCGTAATGAAAGCCATTTTCTCAGCGTCTTCTTCGTCCATCCAAATCTGATGGTAACCAGCAAAGCAATCCACGAATGACTGAAGCTCATGCTTGGCGCAATTGTCAATCAGGGTGTGTATGTTCGGGAGAGGGAAATCATCCTTCGGACTGGCCCGGTTGAGATCCCGGTAGTCGACACAAACCCTGACCTTTCCATCTTTTCTTGGGCACTGGCATGATGTTGGCTAACCATGTCGGATGTTTAACTAACTTGAGAACCTTGGCGTTGATTTGCTTGGTAAGTTCCTCTTTGATTTTCAGACTCATACCAGTCTTAAACTTTCTGAGCTTTTGCTTTACTGGCGGGCACATTGGATTGGTCGCCAGCTTGTGAGCCGCAATGGACGTACTTAGACCAGTCATGTCATCATATGACCATGCAAATATGTCTTTATATTCTTTCAAGAATTGTGTGTATTCCACTTTCTCTGATGGAGATAAATGAATGCTGATGCGAGTTTCTTTGACAGTTTCTGAATCTCCCAGGTTGATTATTTCAGTTTCGTCCAGATTGGACTTAGGCTTGTTTTCAAAAACCTCAACTTCTCTGATAATTTCATCGGGTATGACATCCTCTTCTTCTGAATCACTATCCTTTTGTTGCGTTGTCTCATTGCATGTCACAGTCATTGGTTCATCGAGACAGGAAATAGTGATGTTGTATAGATAAAATAATGAGAGAAACGATAATAAATAAATACAGATTCGTTAAAACGTAAGAGTGATTTTCGAATGTTTTGGAACATTGGAGATTTTATTGGAAAATTCGAAAAGGAAATCATTAGCAAAAAATGAAATAAATAATGCTTGTTCAGCCTTGCTACCCCGGGACTCGTCAGGTCCTGGATGGTCTGACAGTTCAATTCTTGAGGAATGATCCCTTACTCACAGCTTGGACGGTAGGGCCTTCCTCCCCCTCCTCCTCAACAATAACACAGCAGTCCATGTCACCATTTTCCAGGAATAGATTTTTCAAGGCCGCCAATGCTTCTTCTTTCTCTGACCCCCATATTACGTCGGCATGCTGGAAGGTCTGGTCAAGATGCGGTATCGGATTTTCCAATGGATAGTAAGAGCGTGCTAGGGTGGCGACCAGTTCTCGTACTCTTGCCATGTGTATTTGTATCCTAGCCCAAAAGTGGTGCCATGGTGCTTTAGTTGTATTGGTTTGGAAATCCCCTGAAGATTCTTACCGAGTCCTCCGCCAGGCTCGTATCCTCTCCAGTTTAGTATGCTCTTGATCTTACTGTCCCACCATTTGTCTTTGTCTACTGCATTGATCCGTTCAATGTGGTGGTAGGTTTCTCCACCTAGCCTTCTTCTACCTTCAATCACCGGGATGGTATGGCGACTATAGATATGATTTCTTCCATCTCCATGGATGATCACCTCCTGGTGGTTCCACTCAAATTTTACTGACTGACGCAATGTTGATGCCACAGCTCCAGCGGCATGTATCCACGGACGTCCCAACAATAGGTTGTAGGATGTCGTTATGTCTATCACCTGAAATTTAACCTCAAAACATGTAGGTCCCATCTGTAGGCAAATATTGATTTCACCAATGGTAGACCTCTGAGAATCATCGAAAGCCTTTAGATTCATGGATCCTTCTTTGATCTTGTACAAACCCTTGCCCAATTTCTTGAGTGTTGTAAACAGACAGATGTTGAGGCTGGATCCCCCGTCGATCAGAATCCTGGTGATGAGTTAGTCCTCACGTTGCACAGTGATGTGCAGTGTTGTTATGACTTAGCCCTTCAGACGGCAACTCGTCCTCGTGGAAAGTGATCTTGTGACTCACCAGTACTTGACCTACTATATCGGCCATTTCTCCACTAGTTATGTTATTTGGCACATATGCTTCGTTCAACACTTTCATCAAAGCATTCTTGTGTCTCTGAATTCTGCAGCAATGACAGAATGGATATCTGGGCTAGAGTTTTGTTCAGCTGATCGATGACTGAGTATTGCGTGGCCTGCACCTTTCTCCAAAGATCATCTGGGCTTGTGTTAATGACATGTGGCCAGTTGGAAGCATTCTTGCTAGACTCTGCCAAGTGTTCAGGTGTATAGACCCTGCAGGTCCTTGTCATCCCCTATGCAGCACCGACTTTTTGTATCTTGACTTTACCTTTCCTTCTTGCTTCAGCCGTGTAATCCGAAGGTACAACCTTGTCGTTGAAAGGCGGCGTGGTTGACACTGTCACTGTGATTGGTGCAGCTACTTTCACTTCAAATGGAATGGGTGCCTTAGTAGGCAGCATAACTTCAACCTCGAACGACAAATGTGTGTTTGCAGGTGGTGTCGTTTCAAACTTGAATGGGAGTGACGCAATTACCTCGACGTATCTGGATGGCTGAATCTGGACTATGATGGGATTAAGAGTGACTGCTGGCTTCTTTGGGTCATCACCTCTATAATTAACCCGATCGACCCCTCTAGGTCCCAACCTTCTTCTATCTCTATCATGTTGACACCCCTATGGTCTGGAAGCGGATTTTTGTTAACATTGGGAGCAACTTCCTTTGCTTGGATGATCTCGTTATCAATCATAGGCTGGATCTTATCTTTCAATGAGCGACATTCATCAATTGTATGACCCTGCATGTCGGAATAGTATGCACATGTCTTGTTTGGATTGACCCATTGGGATGGATTTTCAGGGGTTATAGCAGGGATAAGAGTGACTTAACCAGCAGCATTTAATCTTTCATACAGCTGGTCGATAGGTTCAACAATGGTAGTGTATTGTTTAGGAGATCTACGATCAAAGTTGGGTCGAGGTCTCGGGAAATTTTAGCGAGCAGGGGGTGATTGGAAGTAAGATGGATGAGAGTTATAGGTATGATAAACAAGAGTTGATTAGGAATATCTGGGGGAAGTAGGCTGATATGTAGACGGTGGAGACGGCTGATATGTTGGTGGAGGTGCTGAATGATCGAGCGTGCTTGATATGTGAGTGGGGAATTTCCGTATACCAACGGGGATTTGGGTCCCTGTGCAACCATTACCGTTCCTGCATCTTTCTTCTTGGATATACCACCAGGCTGCAAGTCTTTCTTGGTGGCCTGTAGTGCCTCAAAGTTAGTGACCATTCCACTCTTGATGCCTTCTTCAATTCTCTCACCCGGCTTGATGATGTTAGAGAATTTGTGGTTCTCAATCACCATTAGCCTCTCATAATACTGTGGGTCCTATTCTCGGATGAAGAATTTGTTCATTTGTTCTTCATCTAGGAAGGCCTGACCTTGGATTCTTCATATCTCCAGCGAGTGGCATACTTGCAAAAAGTTTCAGTAGGCTTTTTTTAAGGTTCTGGATGTAGAACACGTTTGGTGCATTCTCTGTATTGAACTTGAACGGTCCATGAAGTCTGATGCCATACTTACCCAGTCGGACCACTTCTTAGGGTTTTGGCTGATGTACCAAGATAAAGCATCTCCTGTGAGGCTCCTCATGAAAAATTTCATGTGAATCTTCTCGTCTCTTCCTACCAACCAGTTTATCACAATAGGTTCTCAGATGGACCTTGGG
Organism: Nicotiana paniculata; assembly: GCA_005239505.1. NCBI lineage: Eukaryota > Viridiplantae > Streptophyta > Magnoliopsida > Solanales > Solanaceae > Nicotiana > Nicotiana paniculata. The sequence continues at coordinate 17,459 of ML321686.1, read as the reverse complement.
ATAACCTGTACCATCAAACATTTCGAACTTAGGAGGTTTGTAACCCTCTGGTAGTTCAACATCGGGTTGTATGAAGAGATCTTCGTAGTTCAACCCTTCGACTCCCTTACTCCCTTCAATGCCCTGAACTCGACTAATCAGCTTCTTGAGTTCCTCAGCCAAATTCTTAATGAGCATATCCTTCTCACTGGATTCAGGTGTATAAGCAACATGTTGGGTGGAGTGAGGTAGAGTCTCCACGTATATAGGGTTGTTCTTATGACCTAGTGTTTGAGCATAGAGGTGGTCACTTGTGGAGTTTTGGGGTTCAGGGATGATCAGTGGGGTGTTTCTCGGAGTGTGGCAAGTGTTGTGCTGGTGCTGTGGTGGGATAATTTGATTTTTCGGTGAGTTGTATGATGATGAGTTGTGGGAGGATTTTGTTTGTTTGGGGTGTTATGAGGAGGTATGGGATTTTGAGTGACATCTGGGACACTGAGTGAGAAGGATAAATTTTCCAAGTTCCATACAAGCTCAAGCTCCCCTTGGAGTTTCAACAACCTTTGCTCGAGTTGTGTCATAGCCTCATTCTGAACTTGAGTGCCTTGATTTTCAGTGGCTTCCGTTCATTCCACTGGCGTTGTGTTTTCTTGTCTGATGTTGCTTGAATCTTCCATTTCTCCTTTGCCTTTGCTTTTTCCCTTTGGCGGGCTAGGAGGAGGAGAAGGCGGAGGGCCCCTAAATCTTGTATAGTTTGAAGATGATGCCAGAATGCACGAACCAACCTTTAGGAAGGGGAAATAATCAAACGAAAGAAACAAAAACAAAAACAAAAATAAAAGGTAGCCAAGTCAGTGAGGATCGTGAGAAAATATTGCAGTATTTAAACACATAGTGCAGGAATAAAATTGTGTCTTAACTTTGGAGCCTCGTTGTGCCCGAGGTAGGCCTAGCGACAAGTTGATTTGGAGAAATTAGATGCCAAAATGCCTCATTTCATTAATGTAAAATAGACAAATCCAAAACGACACTAAAATACTGAGTAGGAAATAAAGTCACTAATGACACTTGGCCTTATTACATTTGAAAAAATCAATAAAAAGGAAACCTAGACTACTTGGTCCCAGAAGGAACTTCCCCAGGCTCGATCTTCTTGGCTCTGTCAATCAGGTTCCCTAGGTCGTACATGCCCAACAGCAGGTATACCCTTGCTAGATTCCCTCCTTCGTTTCCCTCAGCATTCTGGCAGTCGGCGACCTTTTTCCTCGTCTTCGCCTCTAGCTTCATCAGACCCTGCTCCAAATATTCCAGCCTTTCATTAGATTTGATAGCCCTTTTCTTCCACTCATTTATTAGTTCCATATCAGTCTTGTGTTTCTCCATATGCTCGGCCTCAGACTCACGAACCCTTTTGCGCAGTTTATTGCATTTCACTTGAGCCTCAGCCACTTCGTCTATGACCCTGTTTCTACCGATTCCCGGCTCAACTATCCATGCTATGTTGTCTTCCAACCATGATAGGTAAAAGCGTACATGCCCTGCATGGTATCTGTCTGGATCGATGGTGTCCTTTTCTATAATAACGTTTATATGCCACATATGCTGAGCTTCGCATTTGTACGAGATGTCGCCGTCCTGAAAATCTGCCATGTAGTGGCTCATTTTAGAAACTTGCGGTATAACTTGCTTCCTACATGCTTGTCTCATAACCCTGATGGGAACATAAGGATATATGCCCCTTAAACCGATCAACACCAGGTGTGAAGCGTCCCTCGATATGATGATGAATTCACTGGTAGGGAACCATTCGAACATCCATTGAACTTGGTCCTCAGTCAAATTGTCAAAAAAACTGCGCCCATTCTGTAGCATTTTCCGGTTGAGCAAACCTGTCTAGGATGTTGGTCATTCTCTTAGGGTGATGGAAGGCTATATGATCATTCCACGCCCTTCGTGGAAATTCTTGACGATATTGATCCCTTTGGAGATGATCCAATAACCAAACCTGTAGTATCAGATTGCAACCCTCAAAGTGTTTGAACCCCTTCTGGCAGCGGTCCAAGGCTCGGTATATGTCTGCTATGATCATAAGGATAATGGTATATGTTTTCCCTTCGATCCCCTCCATTAAGGTTTTGGCTACCATAGCCAGTCTAGTGTGAATCCTATCTCCTTTGCTTGGAAATACTATCATACCCAGGAAGCAAACAACGAACACAAAAACCCTGCGGTGAATATGACCCAAGGAAGTAATAGAACTCATTGTGGAAAATACGATAGGATTTGTTATGGCCGTATCATTCATAAAGATAGTCAAAAGGTATGTAGGACTCTGTCAGGCACTCTAAATCATCGTTCTTTTTCAAACCCATCATTTTCAGGAACCCCCTAGCGGCATGGTTTTTCGGCACCAACAAACCTGGGATGTCCCAAGGTAATCCCGCGAAGCCCCCTATCTCCTCCAACAGGGGGTTCATTTCTATGTTGCCAAAATGGAACACGGACCTTTCTCTGTCCCAGAACATAGTGGCTGTTTCGATCAACATATTGTTTGGTTGGATATCTAGTAAAGAGGGCAAGTTTCCGAGGACCCTCGTCACATGGTCTTTGTCACTTGGCGAAAGGTCTTCCCACCAATCCAGCAACAGTAGTGGTATTCTTTGGACCATGCCGAACCTGGGGACTTCGTGCCTCATTTTATGCAAAATAGATAAGGTTAGACCCTTACCCCCGCCAGAATCAACTATTTATACACTTATGATTAGCATACATGCATTTAGTTCTCCAAATAAATTCACAAAACGTGATTGCGTCCGTTGGGATTATGAAAAACCCGGTGGACTTTTCGATAAGGCTGTCTTAAAGGGTTATTGTGCGGATGACACGTTAAACCGGCTAGGTTTTACCATGACACGTGTACAATATAACAGAGTAAGGTTTATATGAGGTTTTAGACTGGTACCCTCAAGTGGACAACTTGAGGGGGAAAGGCACGGAACCCTCAACTGCACCGCTGATCGAATAGTTTTACCGCAAATAAGCCTTTTCGAATTTAGGGGTGATATAAAATGAAAGAGCGCAACCACTCATCAAGCGTTGCTATAGGATTTGTATAGGCATGAGTGGAATATGATGTTGAGCATGATTATGCAACAATAAATGAGCAATAAAAGCATGTTTTCATGTATTTGCACGTTATGAAAGCGATAAATACAACAGTTATGATTGAAAAGCAATTACAAAGAAAAACAAAAAGAAACATATCAGTTTTGATTTTGAAAAGAACAAGTACTTGAAAGAGATAAAAAATTAATTGCATATAAAGGGGGAAGGGGGAAAGGTCGCAAGTATTAACAAAGTAAAGACAAGTTCACAAAGCAATTTGAAATGGTAAAAGCCTAGATATATCCCTATCAGAGTCGCCATGCTGTCGCGCGCCCCTCTCTTCTTCCTCTCATTTTGGATAGGTCAGGGTATTCGACATTATTGGGACAACTCGTTTCCTTTTCTGAAAGGGGTAAGGAATTGAAGAGTCGCCACCTAACGAATTAAGGTGCGTTAGGGCACCTACTAAGGGTCATTTACAAACATAGATTAGATAACTAGATATAGGGTAAGGGCTTGAAATTACTTCAAGGGGAAGGTGTTAGGCACCCCTCGAAGTCCACAACCGTGGTTCCCGTCCAAACAAACTTTCTGAATTCTAAAAAAGGTAGCACATAAGCGATAAAAGCACATAGGTAAACAAATAAAGTTTTTTGAGAAGATTCGCAGTCTAAGCACACATATGTGCTAAAGATAAGGGGTCCTAGTTTGTTTATCCTATAGGATCATATCCATGCAATGCCCGGTAATCACTCCTCAATGAGGGGCTACACATTGAATTAGAGCACAGGTCATCATATCCATGTCTAAACTTTCCCACCCCTTAGTGGTTATTAAGCGAGTTTATTAAACGACCTTTATGCGTGTTGTTACCCGTCCCTTCTTAGTGGTCCTGGTGGAGATTATACCTATAGGCAGTTCTAGGCAGACCCCTAAGGTTTAAAAGGAGAAAATACTAGGCGACAGACAAGAACAAATAGGACTTTAACATATAAAGGCAGGAAAGAGAAATTAAGAGGCTCAGATTTACCTCCACAAATAATGAATGTAATCAGCACGACTCAGAACACGAACAAGGGCAGTATTATTAAACATGATCCGAAAACATGATGTCGAAGTGAATATCAAAACACAGAAGATGCAGTTTCAATTTTATAAACCCAGAAGCAGGGGCCCTAATCAGTTTGCCTACTGATTTTTAAGCCTGTTAAACGTTAAGCAGTAAACACAAAAGCAACGGTTTTCTAGTTTTATAAAGGTGGGTTACCTAAGGCTTGCCTATGCATGGTGGGGAATGCACAATAGTTACCAGAATTACTAAAACAGTTTAGAAGTTGCTTTACCTAAAGAAAGTTGTTCTAAGTGTTGCAAAGACACGGGAGTTATTACCAGTTTTACTAACACATGATAATCATATGTGAGACTGTCTTATGTCCCTTTTTCATGCAGGAGTAGTTTAGCTAGGTGTGACTTAATGAGATCCTAAAATAGGGTATCTAGTATGAACATTATAAGATGCAGACTGATTTATATGCAAAATTCCTAAAAAACATGATTTCTAGATGCACAGAAAGTTACAACATGATTTCAGAATATGCAGTAGCAACAGTTCTCATGTTAATGTTTCTACTTAGACTAGAAGAAGGATTTCTAAGTGATGAAAATAATGTCAAATGAGATGCTGAAACAGTAAACCTAAGAACATGATATCTAATCCATGACATGCTTTGAATATATTAGTCCTAAACATGGATTCTAATGCGCACATAGAAATGTAAGCCTAAGGCATGGTTTCTACCCCATTGATATCGACAACAGACATGGATACTCTCCCTTTTTAACTATCAATCCCCAATATTCGTTTACAACAATTATTACAAACCAATGTGAATGAATTACATAAATAGATAAAGAAAAATAAGAAGTTACACTATAGGGAGCCTGAAAATAGGCCCAGATTCTCAGAACCTCAAATGCCCAAATGTTTCATAGCCTTTATCATATCCGGGTGTGTTAGAGTTCCCTAAGGACCTCAAGGGATCCCGGGCAGTGCTCACACCTAGATTTTACAACCATAATTGAGTAAGTGCAGTGTGGAAGTGCCAGCCCCAGTGCATCAGAGTTCGGAAGGATCTCACAAGAATCCCAAGGCAGTCATACAGTGGAGGGGAAAAACTTAAGGACCTAAGAGTAGAGTGAGAGTGCTTGATATAGTTTTGAAAAGGTTTAACAAGAAAGCAGTATTTAAAAAAGAGACCCAGTTGAAGTACTTTTATAAAATAGGAGAATTGTTTAGTAAATCAGCTTTTGAAAACAGTTATGTAATTTAAAAAAACAGAAGGTCAGTCAAACAAGTTCAACAATACTTAGAGAACAAACCTTCACATAGGGATAATTGGGGATTGGGGACAAGTAGAGCCGGTATGGTGAACACATAAAAGACAGGGGTCCTTGGAAATTAGTGCAAATAGTAAGACATCGATTCAGGAGTGCTAATTAAAACAAAGTCACAGAATCATAAGTGCTCTAGGGGATTCATGGGGTTGGGAGATAGTATAGTATAGGATTTCATACTAAACATGAATGAGAATAGCATCAAGACAACTTAGGGTAACAAATCAATAGGTGCATACCAGAACTAGGCAACCAGTACACAAGCATCAAAACAGAGTAGAGTTACATTGAGACATATTACAGGTTTATAAGAACATGCTAACCTTAAAGAGGTAAGACATAACTAGCATACTAGATGAATAAATGATGCAAGGAGGTCAATTACATATTGAACAACAAAACAATAGATAGAAACAGATTAGGAACATGATAAACTGAAGCAGTAAAAGAAACATATTGGTTTTGGACTTGAATTGAAAATAAGAACATACCAGTAAAGATACAATAATCACTAAAGTGAAGGGACAGGAGAGCACAATATTTAGCCTTGGCTTGCAGCCGGCTAACTTAGAATAATAGTAAGTGATAAAGAAAGAGAGCAGAAAACTTTGAGTGTGAAAGATAGAATTTGAACTAGTGTGTTCGTGTGTGTTGAGTGAATTGTCTGTGTGAGATGTAAGAATATGAGCGCATATATAGTAGTTTAGGAGTAAAACAGAAATAAGGTAAGAGAAACAGAAATCAATCAATCAGGAAATCATAGGATTTAATCACGTGAAGGATTTCAGAATAGACTTCTTCAATTAAGGGAAATTAGCCAAACAGTAATACAGGGGTTAATTAAGGCAAGAAGTTCAAACCAAATAAGGGAGTTCAGAACAAAATAATCAGAGGTCTAATTAAGGAAAGAATCATGTAAAGGGATCAGTAAGGATCCAAAAATTTACGGACAATCAAATAAGGCAAGGATGACTAATTAAGATAGTAAACAAGGAAACAAGCAATACTTAGGCATACAAATCTCTAACAGAGCAAATCAATCAGCCCAAGTTTCAAAGTAATACTGATTTCTGGAAGAGAATATAACCTCCCCTAAATAGAAAATAGGCTAAGTAAAACTTCACAAAATATAGAAATTAGCTGGAAAACGGATGTGAACCCTAATAGAGATTAATTAGGGAGGAAATCATAGAGTAATGGATTCGACAAAAGAAAAGCATCTAAGTCTAAGAAATAGAGCAAAGTAACACTGAAAGTACCCAGAATCGAAGAAAAGTTAGAAAAAGTCAGAGCATCGCACAAGATCAACTAGGTTTAAGGGCACAAATCAGTCATAAAGATGAGGGAGAATCGATTTAAACGCTTAGAAGTCAGAAAAACATTTGAAAGCAGCTCGCAATGAACCCTAGTTTTAGGAAAAATCAGAATAATCACTTAAAATCATAAGTTTTTCCAAAGAAATCATGTAATAATGCTTGATTAATCTCAGATCTACACAGATCTGTAGAGGACCGAAAAATAATATACTAGGTTTTTAGAAAACATTCCAGAGATGAGAATATAGGTTTAGAAACCATAGAGTTGTAATGAAACAAGGCGAGATTCTAACTTACAAACGAAAAGTGGCCTGAGACAGCCAACGTACATAGACTCAAACCAGAGCCGGTCGGAATCCTTTGAAACCCTTTCAAGGATTCATAAAATCGAAGAGCCACGGAGCGTAGAAGGCCAGGACTGGCCGGAGAATGCATAGAAACATCACAAGGTGGAGTTTATGCCGGTGATGGCGCTTGAGAGCCTGGGTTTGGTTGAGAGGATTTGAGAGAGAAGAGAGGAGTGACGGCGGGTGTGTGAGGGAAATGAGAGGTGGGGGGGTAGTCTCTTAGGTTAAATTAGGAAAGGATGAATCTGGTCCGTTGATCCGAAATGATCAACGGTCCAGATTAAGTAGGAATTGGGTCCGGGTAGATTTAGGAATTGGGCTTGGGGTATTTGGGCTTGCTTTAATCAGGTTTGGGCTGGTTTAATAGGGAGTGATTAATCAATTTAGGCTAAATTTGAAATAGGCATGGGCTATTTGTTAAATACCTAGATAGTTTAATTAAAATAGTTTTATAAGGTAATTACTATTTATAAAAATGAATCATATGCATGGAAATAACTTTAAAATGATTATTTTATATTTAAAATATAAGAGGCTAATTTCTGGTTAAAAAAATAATATAAATTTACATTCTTGGGCTATACTTGCAAAGCTATTGCAACTATATCCAAAAGATGCTTTGGCTAATTATAAAATAATGTGATCTTATTAGGACCATTAACAATGAATTAAATCAAGAAATGCCTTTGAAATCATTTGTGATGCGGTTTTATAATTATTTATTGAAAATAAAATGCTAGATAAATTAGACAAAATATAGGAAAATTATGGAAAAATACCAGTCGTTGTTAATGCATGATTTTGAAGGTACATATGCAATTTTAAAAATATTTTAGTAAAAATTGGGTATCAACAACAGATCAGCTGGTGCGTCAATCTGTTCCTCGGGAGGAGATGGAAGCAACTTTACATGATTTCTGTGAATCACCATATGGGGGTACCATGGTGGAGACAAAACGGCTGCAAAGGTACTGTAGTCGGGATTCTATTAGCATAAGTTATTCAAGGATGCACATGATTTTGTGAAGATGTGTGATAAGTTCCAAAGGATTGGTGCAATTTCGAGAAGGCATGATATGCCATTGAAAGGCATACTTGAGGTTGAAATCTTCGATGTATGGGGAATAGACTTTATGGGGTCGTTTCCAGCATCAAATGGTCATCAGTACATCTTGGTTGCAGTTGACTATGTGTCAAAGTGGGTTGTGGTTGTGGCTTTGCCTACAAATGATGCCAAAGTGGTGGTGCGATTTGTGAATAAAAATATTTTCTCCAGATTCGGGACTCCGTGTGCTTTGATCAGTGACGGAGGTACTCACTTTTGTAACAAACTATGGGCAACCTAAGTATGGGTTGAGACACAAGGTCGCAACTGCTTATTATCCGCAAATCAGTGGTCAAGTGGAGGCCCCAAATAGGGAGGTGAAGCAAATTTTGGAGAAGATAGTGAGCGCAAGTAGTACGGATTAGGATAACAAGCTAGATGATGCTTTGTGGGCATATCACACGACATACAAAACTCCAATTGGCGCTTCACCCTACATGTTTGTATATGGAAAGGCCTGTCACTTTCTTGTTAAGCTTGAGCACAAGACATATTGGGCGATCAAGAAGCTCAACTTTGATATGAATCTAGCAGGGAAAGAATGGATGTTGAAACTGAATGAGTTGGAAGAGTTTTGACTGCACGCATATGAGAATGCGAAGTTATATATAGAAAAAACAAAGAGATGGCATGACAAACACATTTGTTTGAGATAATGCTTGAAAGAGTAAATTGTGCACCAGTGAAGTCTGAGTAGCCGAGTGTCATTGTATGCGATGTGGGATTAGTGTGAGGTGTTTTTCAATAGCCCGGGATTGTGTTCCATGTTCACCATATCATAATCACACTACCCGTACCATGTATCTTGTATTATGTATGCTGTATCACCTTGTTAAATTTTGCTAGTGTAGTATATTCATTGTAGAGATTGAGGACTCAATTATTTCTTGCTTGAGCTAAGGCTAAGTCATGGCCATATTCGACTACCTGAATTATGTGGCACGGGGAAGTCTTGAGTACCCATCTCCTTGTGATGAAACATATGTTCCCTTTGAACCAATATTGTGAGTAGACTCTATAGAGCCTTTGGTTTTATGTGTGGGGTCATCTTTGACTCTCACGATGACCTTGAGCGAATTTCTTGATTCATTGTCAGATTCATGTTTATCGTGTGTAGGTTGCTATGGCGCGTGCCAGTGCTACCAAGGGAAAGAAGAGGAGAAGTCCTCCACTACTGCTCCCCCTCCCAAAAAATACAAGCAAGGTGAAGGTTCATCTCGGCAAGCTAAAGGAAAGTAGGTTGCTAGCAGGTCGAGGAAGGCACCATCATAACCATGACCTCATTTGGATCTAATTCGTGAGAATGCCACCCAATGGTATCATACCTTTGTGCCATATGGGCGGTACATCCCCAAAACGGGAATTAATGTGAAAACTCTGGAAAAACAACTTCCTGGATGTGCTTGCCGGGTTGACAGAACTGATGATGGATAAGTTCCTAGATTGCCCGGGCCATGGAAATTTGATCACGGTGTGAGAACTTTATGCAAATTGGAATGGGGACTTGTTCAAGTCATTGTACCACGGAAAGGAGGTGCCAATGGATAGGCGTTCCTTATGCGAATTTTGGGGAAGTTGATGGCCCTAACTTACGGAGGGTGCAAAAGTTAGTCAAATGCACAAGATACCAGGCTATATGTCACACTCTATGTGGAATTGATTCTAATGCAAAGTGGACACAGACTAAGGGGGATGGCCATCTTGAGATGCTCTGCTTCGACTTCAACAAGACTGCTAAGGCATGGCAAAACTTCGTGTAGGCTAGACTAATGTCGGTTGAGCATAACAACGAATGCATTTGAGCCCGAGTGTGCTTGGTATTTTTTCTGATGACTGGTCGACCCATCAATGCGGGTGAGATCATGCTAGGGGAGGTGTCCTACACCCGCTTTGGGCGACAAATAAAAAGATTCTTCTTTGGCAACCTTTTGACGCAATACATGCTCTCCCGGGAGGTCCCTGAGTACCCCGACTATGATGAGGTGGTGGAGGCACCAAAGGGATTGCTGGACATTACATACTTATTGGAGTCTACGTCCAAGCTAAGCCAGGCTACAAGGAATGAGAAGGGTGAAAACATCAACATGAATCTCTATAGCTTCCTGAATGTGATAATGAGCAAACTAGGTCTGACGGATGAGGAGCGTATGCATCTATGCAATGATCTCTCTAGTTATTCAAAAGAGATGTTTGGGATTGCGTCTGGCAGCCCCATCCACTCATCAGAAGATGAGAACACCTTCAAAGCTCAGATGATGAGGATGATATCGGTGATGATGTCACAAGGCCACTGGCTTTGGTGCCTTTGGGAGCGTGATGACGATGAGCCTGGAGCTGTGGCTGGTGGGCATTCTAAGGAGGAGGAATCCAACTAACAGTGATTTCTTCTTTCCACCTTACTCTATTTTGAATTTTTATATGCATCGGGGACTATGCATTATCTAAGTGTGGGGTGGGGGAACTACTCCCTGATTTGTAATTGTACAGAACTTTATTTTTCATTTTTATTTTTTTTTACCTTAGTTTAGAACTCCCATAGTCTAATTAGTTAGTAGTTGTTTTGAAATAAATAAATGAAAACAAATAAAAAAAAAAGTTCAGACTTTTACCGACGATGGATCTTTTGGACGGTTTTCTCGAGGGAATAAAGTTTGATTAAAAATATCAAAGAGATTTTCTTTTATTTTTTTTAGGATAGTTAGGTAGTATCCCTTGGTTTTTCTTTGGACGCCGGTTGTTTTTCAAGGGTGTAGCTTTAACCAGGTGTTTTTTTAGGAGTAGGATAAAAAGAAAACTAAGTTGCTCTGAGATACCTGTTGACATATTTGGTGCTGGCATATTAGGCTATGTCATGTGCTCTGTCTTCCTGTTATGTTTGATTTGAATTGTAATGCCTAAGTAAAATAAATAGCCTACTCTGTGATGGTTTTTTCTCAGTTGTTTGACTTGTATGTCACCTAGTGCATTATTGCTTAAATTTTCCTAACAATATGTGCTTACTTGACTTGAGAGTTGAACAAAACCGTCTTGAGTCATGTGCAATGTGTGTGTAAGGGCTTGTGTTATTCTATGTTATCCGGTGTAGTCTAGAACTTTCCTCGTATGGTAATTGAAGCGAAATTATTAAGTTGTGCTAGTCAAGGTGTGACGGAAGCATTTTTAGCTTGATCATAGATGTGCTTGTCACTTACAAATAAAATGTTTCTGTTGCTAGCCCCTTTGAGCCTATAGACCTTTTCCTTGGCACCCATATTACAAGTTATATCCCGATTTTATTCGTAACTTGAGCTTGTTGAACCTTTACTCCGAAGTCACTTAGTCACTAAAAGAAGTAAGGTGAGAGATTTGGAAAGTAGATTTTGAGTGGGACCATGGAAGGGCCCATAAGGTGCACTAAAGTTGTGAAAATTACCACTGGTCGATGAACCTTAATATATGGAGTGTGTGTAGAAAAAAAGAGAGAAAAGAAAATTGCAACAACAAAAAAAAAAAATAGACAAATAATGTTGATAGTCAACAAGAAAGAAAAAAACACACCTTCTAATCTTACTAATTCGTGCTAGTGGGGATGTATAAGTGCTTAATTGAAGAAAAGGGCTATGTTGTGTTTTGTGGCGAGTATATGCTCAATTCTTGACTGTCGTGTATTAAAGTGCTTAGGAAGGTTAGTAAATATTCCTAATTGTATCATATCTGTCCCTTAGCCTACATTACAACCCATAAAGTCTTAATTGATCCTAGATTTCACTAGCTTAGATTAGTAGAGACGTACACTACGAAAAATCTTATGGTACGACCACGGGATGCACACAATTTCTTTGTGAGCTTAAGAGAATTTTTTTCAGTTATGTGATGTCCTTAATTTATGCTCAAAGTTATACTTGAATGTTTGGACTATTTTCATATTCACTCTCTTATTTGTTGGTGAGGGCACTTGATCTCATGACAGATTGGTAATGTTGTGAACTTCTCTTGTTGGGTAAGTGCGCGAGTTGATGGTTCTTAGTGGTAACGGGTCGAATCTTGAGGTAGGGTGGTTATGAGTATGTTGTTCTAATTGGTTTAATTGCATTGTGTATACGTGGACATGTATAAAACGGGAAGAATGTGAAATTCATTTGTTCATGCTTGATTGCCGGTATCGATTATAGTCAAAGGTAGAGTGTATGATTAAAAAATTGAATTGCTCCTCCTTGTTGAAATGTATGTTGTTAGGTTGTAATTATAGTTCCATTGATCGAGGACGAGCATGAGCCTAAGTGTGGGGTATGGATATTCAACTTAAAGTATGTATATTTATATACATATTGCCTCAAATTTTACTCATGTTTCGTAGATTTCGGATGTGTAATGTAATGATTTGTGCTAATAAATGAGATTTTTATGTGTAGGACTCATCTGGAGACAATTTGAGATGAAGGTGCACAAATTGAAGAGAAAATGAGAAAAAGGGGAAAATGTCACAAAGTAGCGCCACATGCAGCGCGGGCCTCTACCTGTAGTGCAAAAAAACAAAACCCCCAGATTTCCAGCATCCCACGCTGCCTTGAACGCTGGTGACATGAATTTGTCGTACTTTTCCTGGGACTCGGTTATTTCGACCCCAAGACGCCCCTAAGTTCGTATTAAAGCGAACCTAAACCTATTTTGGCAAGGGGAACATCACTTGGAGAGGAAAATACAAGTACGAAACACTCGGGAGCATGGAATTCATCAATTCTTCCAATCTTCTTCTAGTTATCATAACTTTTATGTTTAAAAACAATATTGTGATTGTTGCTATGAATGAATTGCTAAGAACCTCATTATCCGGGGGTTATGGGTCGTTCTTGACTATTGTAAATTGACAGTTTATTATTTTACTTGATTTTATCATATTAATTTGTTTATTTGATCTTGAACTTAATTATTCTATTGCATAACTAACAATAGAGTACTATTTATGAATTTATAGTTAAACTCGAAAGTGGGAATTATAAATTGCATATAGGATTGAATAAAGTAAGTTCTTGAATCCTGGCATCGGAGAATAGATTCGTGATTAGGATAGACATATTCTAGTTGTCTTACTTGGTTATTTCTGCAGGAAATATACATGCATTCTTGTTAGGTTTGATTCTATAGACACATAGTCTTAGGTTGGCTTGAATAGGTGAGCGAAACGTCGAAAGAACTTCGCGAGCATAATAAACCCTGCTAATCAATAAATTAGTTAAGTCGAGTGATTTCATCAACCTGGAAAACACAATAGGAGAGACGTCAATCCCATAACCCTGGAATATCTCCATGTCATTGAATTCTTTCTAAGTGTTTGTTTGCTCTAATTGCGATCTTATTTTCCTGCTTGCTTTTTAGTCCTAGTAGTTTAGTTACAAAAATCACAATCATCTTCTTCACACTCACTTGAGCATTAAATTTATAAATAACTTGGACTGGATAATATAGTTGATCATAAATCCTCGTGGGAACGATACTTTCTTATCACTTTTTTACTTGTCGACCGCGTATACTTGCTTATGCGTTTGGAACCATCAGTAACTAAGTTCTAAATTTAAGGGTAAAATTGTAAGTTTAAGCTAAATTGTTACCAAATTTAGAAATGGATCATTCTTTTTGGAACAGACCAAAAAAAAAATAGGTTCATATAAACTGGAACAGAGGGAGTAGTATTTTATCCTGGCATTAAATATAGAATACATCACTTGATAGCTAAGTCTAAGTGGACGTTTGGTAGGATGTATTATAAGAAAAATAATACTATATGTGTTAGCTTTGGTATGATTAATCTCTTATTTGATAGTACCTTTTAATCTATGTATAAGTATAACTAATACTACATGTATTCAGTACTATTCTTATACATAGCAAACCATGAAATTAGCAATCACAATTTTTATTACGTGGATAAGCATGTATAAAGACAGAACTGCCCTTTTAAAATCTTTAATACACAAAATCAAACAGTCGATAATAACTAATTCCACATAACTAATCCCAACATTGCTGATTGCAATATTACTATTAGACCTTATTCAGTAGCTATTCTTATACACTATTCTTATACACCCTACCAAACGAACTCCTAAGTCCTAAGGATGATAATTGTTTGGTGCATTTGGCATAATTCACGGGTATATCATATCTTAACTTCACCAACCAAGGGTGAAACTAGAGTATTAGATACGTGTCCAAAAAATTTAGTAGCTCTGGTTTAGATTTTATATTTATATTAGAAAATTCTTTAAATATATATAATATATAATTACAGACTCGTAACTAGGCAATTATAAATTCGATAGCAAATTCAAAAATCATAAACTTCAAATATTGAATTTATTTAGACCACCAACTTGTATCCTATTAATTAAATATATGTAAACGTCATAGGAAATCAAATAATTTAATGAAAACCTCTCAACATCTAAGCATATTGCATAGCACGAACCATTTTTTTAATTATCGTTAGGTCACGGGTTGTTTTGAAAACAAGGAGTCATTCCACCCTTTTCCTTATTGTACTTTTATTAGTTTTGGGCAGAATAGCATACGAGATACTAGTACTTATTTCGGTTTGACATCTCGGTTCCTGTACTTCATAAAATTTCATCCAGACATTTCTACTCGTTCAAAACAAGTCTTTTAAATCCTCTCGACCTCGCGTGCTCTTCAACGATCCTATGAGGATGATTCATTCACGTCCACTCAGATTTTTTATGCCACATCATTATTTTTTCACTTCATTTCAAAATTTTCTACTTCATTTCTTATTTTATTTTCACTTCACTTCACTTCACACCTTCCCTCTACTCTCTATCTCTGGTTATTCCCACCTCTATGCCGCCACTTTCACCACCCCAAATAGCCCCCCACCCCCTTCATTAATCCACCATCACAACCCAAAATTTCCCTTGCTCTACTACCTCAAATATACACATCAATCATTCTTCAAAATGCTCATTAACAAATGAAAACAGAAACAAAGAAAGAAAAAGAAGAAAATCAAATAGTTGATAGAATTAACACTTCCTAAATCCTTATAAATCGCAGTCACTCCATCCAAAATAAAACTCTTCGGAATTATGCAATTCTCACTCTTCTGTGGAGATGGCAATCCTATTTAGGATGATTTCAAGATATTGTTTCAACAAGAAAACCCATGTGATCTTTATCATTTTTATGAACAAAAAATTGTTTAAAAAGAGAAAAAAAGAAAACTCATGTTCATTTGGGTCTCCAGCTTCTATTATCTGAATGAAATCTCACCTACTGGCTTATACTGTTAGCAAATTACGTGTTGTTAGTTGACTTACCTTTAAATTTGATTTTCTTCTTTTACAAACAAAATGGAAGCAAAACCCAAAGGTGAAAGATAATTTTTTTGCGGCATCAAAGAGGTAAATCTTGGGACTAAATATGAAGGTAAGTATGAAAAGAGAAGAAGAAAAAGAGTATATGAAGGGGGAGGGTTAAGCGAAGAAGAGGACTAAGGAGGAAATTAAGGGAGGGTAGCCGGATTCAGGGAAGAAGAAATTAACTTGAAGGGGGAAACTTTTTAATAATAAAGTAATAATTTCTTAACTTTTTTTAATTTTCTTTTATATAATCTTTTTTTAAAAATGAATTGTTTACACTTTATACGCGTGGTAGGGCTGTTCATTTGGATCGGATATCCGAAATCTGAACCGATCCATTCAATTTTGGATTTCGAATTTCAGATTTCGGATTTCGGATTGGTATATTTTAATCCGATCCGATCCGAAATCCGAAATTATTAGGCAATGTATAAATACTACACTTTAATTTCGAATAGTCAGTACTTCTTTTACATCTTCCTCCAAGTTATTACCTTTACAATTACTAGATTTAGCTATATTCGCACCATAGTACGCTCATAATTGTATAAACATGATTTTTTCTTAATGCATTGCCTCTTTTACAAAGAAAATATACATATTAGTTTGCAACTTTGAAGCATAATAAGATCCGAAATCCGATCCGATCGAAACTTTAAAATCTGAAACTGATCCGACATAATTCGGATCGGAGTCAGATTGCATTTTCTAGAATCCGAAATCTGAAATCCGAATCTGAAATGTGCTAAATCTTATCCTATCTGATCCGTGCACAACCCTAACGTGTGCATTTCACACATTCGTCCAATTCAGCAGATTCAATGCCACATAAGCTTGATGAAGGGAATAAAATTGCCCAGAAGTAAAAGAGAATAAAATCAAAATCGTGAAGTAAGTCATTATTTTATTATCAGAAAAGGGTTAAAAATGCCTCTAAACTATTGGAAAATGTTTTAAAATACCTTTCATCCATCTATTAGGCTAAAAATACCCTTCCATCTACCTTTTTGGTTTACTTATGCCATTTGACCGTTAGGTCAATGATGAATTAAAAATAATAATTATTTAAATCCACGTGACAACTTCTTATTGATCGAAATTAAAACATCTAAGCTATTCCAAACACTAACTCGGCCCGAATAAAAAGTTCAACTAAAACAAGGACTAGCTTATCCAAAAAAAAACAAGGTCCTTGTTCGTACTTTTTATCCAAAAAACAAGGATATCGATTTAAAACATCTAAGCTAGTCCCTTTGTTAATTAGGTAACTGCTTAAGTTAAAACTGCTGAGAATCAAGAAAGAAAATATCAGGGGTTTGGATCGATCAACCAATGTAGTACATAGGGTCAGGGACTTTAAAAGTACGAGCACCCACGTTTTCTCCGATCAGATCACTCCATTGGTCTCCAATGTTGCCAACAATTCTGTATCCAGCTTTCACCAGCTCTGTTCTCTTGCTTGATTTAAACTCCACTGCTGTTCCCGAATCGTTATCTCCCCTTCAAAAGTTTAAGAAAGAAAGAAACACTTTTATAAGTTATTATCTAAAACAAGTCACACACATTTATGTGACTGACTATATGAATCATGACACATAGATAAATAGAGTAGTAGCTATGCTTACTTCAGTGCGAGCTTTGCCCATTTACTGTAACCAGCTTTCTTGAGATTGGCGATCCTTACTTGTTTGAAAGACTCTCGAGTCCCTGTTATGAAAACTGGCTTGATTCCCAGAGACAACACTGTTTTGTATACTCCAAGTATCGAAGGAATGGCAGGTGCTTTCCCCTCGGCCACCCACGCATTAAACTTTGTATTGTTGTAAGGTATAGCCCTGCACAAAAATGCGCAATAGTAGCT
>MDKI01224951.1:0-24281 GCA_005239505.1 Nicotiana paniculata | reverse complement strand
ATATATATATATATATATATATATATATATATGTATACGACGCGCAACCGGATCCCACCATATCAGAATCATGGTTCACCCTTATTCCACCAAAACAATCCACCCTTATTACACATGTTGCAGCGTGCAACCCGTACCCATCATAAAATATAGATTCACCCTTATTCCGCCTCAACATACCACCCTTATTTCACCTGTTGCGGTGTGCAACCCGATCCCACCATATCAAGTACTCAATATGCACAATAAACTCACAATTCAAATAATGAAAAATCCTTTACAATCCCCAAACACAAAACAGAAACAAATAGGAAACCTTGTAAAACATGATAATCTACATAAGTAATACTACACAACGAGACCAATCCAGAATTTACAACTAGAAGGTACAAATAAGCCAACTTGAGCAATTAGTAGGAAACCATGAAACTATGATTAGATATAATATCATAAGTAGGAGGAAACAATGACTAATAGGTGGCAATTAGAGCATATAACAATTAAGACAGGGAAAGAGATAATTTAAGAAAAGAGGGAAAACGGGGAAAACAGATAATATGGCGGTGCACAAGCACTCGTCACCTCGCGTATACACTGCTCAAATGAAATTAACATAGAACATAGTTCAAGGGTTCCTAATTCCCTCAAGTCAAGGTTAGATACAACACTTACCTCTCTCCAAAGACTACTCAATGATCAACCATAACTTTGTCTCTCAAACAAGCCTCCGAACCAATAGAATCTAGAAAATTACCAACCAAACGATTCAAATTTAGCCTTAGGAACTACCCACGATTGAAAAGAATTCAATTTAGGCCATTTTTAAATGTCAAAAAACGTCAACCCCCGGGCTCGCCTAGTCTAATCCCGAAGTTCGTTGTAGATCCCCTCCTTTTTCCTCGCGGAATTCGGGTTTTGAGATTCATTTGGGACAACTCCCATCCTTTTGGGAGAGGGGAATGGAAAGTGAAGAGTCGCCACCTAACGGATTTATTGTGCGTTAGGTACCTAATGCAAGTAACTCATGAAACTAGTATACGTCACCAGAGATTTGGGTAAGGGCTTGAAATTACCTCGAGGGGAAGGTGTTAGGCACCCATCGAGGTCCACAATGGTGGGTCTCGGCCAAACTTACTTAGCAAATTAGTCATTTAACTGATAAGAAGTCTAAGCACACATATGTAAGTAAGATGAAAGAGTTTAAAAAAAAGTAAGCAGTCTGAGCACACATATGTAAATAAGATAGGGGAGTCCTAAGTTATCAGCCTATAGGATCACATCTGTACAATGCCCGGTAATCCTTCCTCAACTAGAGGGGTTGCACGTGACATTAGCGCACATGTCATCATATCCTTTTACTACCCAATTATCCTCCCCTTACTGGTTACATAAGCGGTTTTGATTAACGAACTCAAGCGTGCATTACCCGTCCCTTCCTTGTGGTCCCAGAGGTGTTTAGGACCTCTATTTTAGGCAGTTCTAGACTCTCCTAAAGTGTTTTAAAGGAAAATCTAAGCGACAATAAAGAAACAAACATGACTGTCAAGTATGAAAACAATTAAGAGGGCTCATGTTTACCTCCACACATAAGCAGATAATTAGCACGTCTCAGACACAGATTTCAGAGAATTTTCAGAAAGTTCTAGAACAGGATGTTTAGGTGAGCATGAGAAGCAGAGAATATGCAACATGATTTTAAGGCGAAGTGACATAAACCTAATCAGTTTGCCTACTGATTTTAGAACATGTTGAACTTGGGCGGTTTCACAAATAAAAAAAGAGAGCACAATTTCACAGTTTTATAGGACCTTAATTACCTAAGGCTTGCCTAGGTAGTGGATCTGTAATACCCTATAAACATGCAATCAGAATTCTGGGAATTTAGTTTTAAAATAGTTTGAACTTATTAAGTCCTATAGACATGCTGGTCTAGGTGCTGGATATCAAGAAATCGATTTCATACATATTTATCCTATAACATGGTGTCTAGGCGTTGGGCCTGCGTTTAAGCATCCTTATAGACAGGACGATTTCTGATTTAGGCGATGTAGACATGGTTTAAAGCGAATATAAACACAGTCCTAAAGCAGGATTTCTAATGCACATAAGAATGAAAACTTTATTAGGCAGAATTACAGCAGTAACTCAGTAACATGATTTCTAGGTGATCATGATTATGCAGA
The DNA here is from genome assembly GCA_005239505.1 of Nicotiana paniculata. Lineage (NCBI taxonomy): Eukaryota > Viridiplantae > Streptophyta > Magnoliopsida > Solanales > Solanaceae > Nicotiana > Nicotiana paniculata. The sequence goes on along the minus strand of MDKI01224951.1, from coordinate 22,098 downwards.
AGCATAATTTCGTGATAATGAAGTACTGAGCTATAACATGTTTTCTAATATGCAAAACCAGTAAACGTAATTATCCTAAGGCAAGGTTTCTAATGCAAATAACACCATAGTCCTACAACATGATCTCTAATGCAAGTAACATATATAGGTTTAAAGGAATGATCTCTATTGCAAATAACCATAGTATAAACCTAAAGCATGATTTCTGCCCAAATTTCCCCACAAAATCGTAGAAGATCCCCTATCCTTTTACTAATTTCCCCAATATTTGTTTACAAAGATAATTATTATAGACCAGAATTGAATGAATTACATAAATAAATATATGCTATACTATAGGGAGCCTGCAGATAGGCCCAAAGTAAACCTGGAGACACCAGGCCTTCAAAACAGTCTCAGATACCAAGGGTCTCATAGCCAATAGGGTGTCCTGGTGTGTCAAAGTTCCCTAAGGACCTCAGGGATCCCGGGCAATGCTCACACCGATATCCTTTGAATAGGGAAGTGATTATGTGCAGTGTGGAAAAAGCCAGCTCCAGTGTGCCAAAGTTCGGAGGAGTCTCATGGATTCCTAGACAGTATACACACTGGAGGGGCAGAACTTAAGAATCTAAGAGTAGGAGTGAGAGTGCTTGACATAGTTTTGAAAGAACTTGTTAAATAAAGTGTAGAGATAACACTTTTATGAGTGAAAAGGTTTTCAGGAATAGAAACAATTTTAGGAAAAATCCAGGAGTGAAAAATAGTTTTGAAATCAATTCTAAAAGAACAAAGATTCAACATACAACCACACAAAATCAGAGTGCTCAGACTCACAACCATTCAACAATCAGTTTCACAAACAGGGGTCAAGGGGTTAGGAACATAGATAGCTTCACATCAGAAACACATGAACAAGGTGTAAGGGGAGCATATGGAACAACAACTGTACAGAACAACTAGGAGACTACTGATTCAGGAACTTGACAAGTCAGTCATGGTAAAAGGTAATTAAAACATAGAGACAGAGCGTGGGCATATTCATGTTGAAGACAGGGGTGCATTAGTCATACAAATTAGGATCAATCAAATACATTAGAAGTCTAAGACACTAACATGAGCATACTAGTTGAGGGAAGTAAACAGGAACTGAACAAACATGCAAACAAGACAAATAAGATCTAGGCATGTTTTATTAAACACTTGAAAACTTAAGCATACTGGGTAAAGCAGTAAACATGAAGATAATTAAATACATAGCCAATTAACCAGTGCAGGAATAGGCACGGATTTACATAAGAGAACCCATAAAGTTGAGTTTCAGAATTGAACTAGAGACATACCAGTTAAGGAAACAAAGTGCAGAATGTAAAGGAAGTAGATTTCCACTGTCTAGCCTTGGCTTTCAGCCGACTAGACCAACAGTTAGCACATGTAGCAGAGAAAGAAGAGAGAATTTGAGAGAGTGTGTGTATTCTGAACTACTGTTCTTGTGTTGAGAGGAAAAACAAGAGTGTATATGTACCACTTAGGGAGTAGAACAAATAAGGTAAAGAAAGTCAAAAATCAGTCAATTAAGGGTAATCACAGGGTCACCGAATCAATTAATCATAAGGGAGTCCAGAATAGACCCCTTAATTAGGAGTAATTGATCAACGGCAACAACAAGAGAGTTTAATTAAGGCAAGAATCCAAGTCAGACCAAATAAAGGATTAGTACAAATCACAAAATCACGCGGACGAGTAATTAAGGCAAGTGTAGACCAATTAAAATTTCAAATAAGGAAACAAATAAAATCTATGCACACGGATTTTAATCAGAGCAATTAGCAGGAAACAATCAGTAAAATCTTCAAAGAGTACTAATTTTATAGGAAAAAATTATTTGAATCCTTAGATAAAAATCAACCAAATTAGAATCCCAAAGGGTTCTATTTTAACAAGAAAGAAATCGTTCAAATCCTTAACAAAAGTCAATCAAGTAGAAACCTCACAAAATACTGATTTTAACAGGGAAAATCATTTAAGCTCCTAAATAGAAATAAGTTAATAGGACTGATTCGCAGAGATAAGCACAATGTCGAAACCAAAGAATTGAAGAAATAAGTGTAACACACAGAAACATACACGAGGATTAGTAAAGCTGGTAAAAAAATAATTAGTTTAAACACTGAAAAAGTTAGAAAGAAAACTGTTTTGAGAAATACTTAGGGCAAACACTAATTTCAGAAGAAAGCAAATGCAATCGAAACAGTTAACCAAAATAGGAGATCTTCAAGGGAAAACACCAGATAATACTAGAACCATTTCATATCTACAAAGATCTAAACGGATTCGAGTAGTCGTAACTAGGGTTTTCTAGAAAAACAACAGAGATGAAAGAAACTCGGTCAAAACTATGGATTCGAACTAAAAATGGGAAGAAACCAATACTCATAAACGAGAAAGGCCATAGACAGGCCGGTAAATAATTTTCAGGCAGAATTTGGTTGGCTTTCCTTGAGATCTCCTAAAGGAATCATGAAATCAAAGAGCCAGGAAGTATAGGGGACCCGTGGTGGTCGGAGGAGGCACGGAAACACCATAGCAGGGGTTTCTCGCTGGTGACGAGGTTAGGAGTGAGTTGAGAGAGAATGGAAGAGGAGGGATTCAAAGGCGGCCGAGTTGAAGAAGTGATTAGGGGTTAGGGTTGGTTGGGGGTTAATTATGGTAAGGTTTATTGTGGACCGTTGATCTAAAAGATCAATGGCCACGATTTGATGGGGGGTTTGGGTCGGGTAGGAGTGGGTTGGGCTTAAGGGTATTTGGCTATGATTAAAAGCTGGGCTGGGGTAATAATATGGGCTAGGTCCGAAATTGAACCAAATTAAAAGAGGCTACTTGTTAAATACTCACTTAATCGATAAAATAATTTGTAAAAATAGTTAGTAAATGATAAAAATGATTTCTATGCATAAAAATGATGAAAAATAATTACTCAATATTTTAAAAATACAGTGAGCCATTTTCTGGTAAAATAATGCAATAATGTACGCATGAGCTATAATTGTAAAGTTCTTGCAATTGTAATTCAAAAATGTAAATATGGCTATTTTTGCAAATAGTTCAAGCTTAATATAAATATGAATAGTAGATTTAAGTCATAAAATTGTTATAAAATTATTTGTGATGCAATTAGTAATTATTTATATAAATAAAAATACTGGGATTAATTTTAAAAAATATAGAAATTATGGAAAAATATCGATTGATGCTAATGCATAGTTTTGAAGGATATACGCATTTAAAAATATTATAGAAAAAAACTTAGGTATCAACATCTGCCCCTCTTTACAAGGGAAGGATGAAAGAGTTGTCGGGTAAAGATATGATGGCCAATTTTGACCGAGCAAGGTATTTTGAGAGACATAGGTCGCACTCTGGTTTCTGAGCTGCCTACATATCCCTAATTTTACAGGAATCAGGCCCGTGTATAGTTCTGGATTCATCGGCGGAGTATACCGACGAAGTTACCACAATGATGGTCACGAAATTTCGGGATAGGTGAAGGATGGTTATGGTGATTGGTTAAAAACACAAGATTTAAGGTTAAAAACTTGTGAAATGTAATGAAAGATTGAAAGGAAATATGTTAGAATCACTTACCAATGATCTGAGGAAGAAAGGGTAGTGGAAAAATCGCCTCTAGGGTTCTAGGTGTTGAAAATTTGAAGAATGAACCAAAAATTCCGTCTAAGTCAAGTTTTGATCAGCTGCAGATGTCGCATTTGCGACTGAGGTTCGAAAATGCGAACCCCACAATTGCGAAGAAATCGGATCTCTTCATTCATCACATTTGCGATGAGAAGTTCGCAAATGTGAACACTGTCTTTCCGCAATTGCGACCAATTGATCGCATTTGCGATGACTTCCCCCACCAGACCCCCTTCACAAATGTGAAGCATTGTTCGCAAATGGGAACATCATATAGCCCAGCTACTCTTCACTAATGCGATGAGTAGCTCGCAAATGCGAACCCATCAGAGGTCGCAAATGTGAAGCCTGATCTCGCAAATGCAAGATCAAAGGCCTGCACCAGAACTTAAATACCAGCAACTTTCCTAAGTCAAATTTCACTTTGTAGCCTATCCGAAACTCGCCCGAGCCCTCGGGGCTCTAAACCAACTATGCACACAAGTCTAAAAATATCATATGGACTTGCTCGTACGATCAAATCGCCAAAATCACACCTAGAACTACGATTTGAACACCAAATCAAATGAAATTTTCAAGAAAACTTTGAAACTTCTATTTCATAATAGGACGTCCAAGTCACGTCAAATCAACTTCGTCTCTCATCAAACTTGACAGACAAGTCATAAATATACTATTGGACCTATACCTGGCTGAAACACCAAAATACGGACCCGATATCCAAAAGTCTAACATCGGTCAAACATTTCAAGTTCAGTAAGCCTTAAACTTTCAAGTTTCTATGAAATGCGATAACTCGGGCTAGGGACTTCCGAATTCAAATCCGAGCATACGCCCAAGTCCCAAATCACGATATGGACCCACCGAAAAAGTCAAAACACGAATCTGGGTCCGTTTGCTCAAAATGTTGACCGAAGTCAACTCAAGTGGATTTTAAGGAAAAATTTCATATTTTTCTCAGTTTTTAACATAAAAGCTTTTTGGAGAGACGCCCGGACTGCACACGTAAATCGAGGTATGCTAAAATATGGTATTTCAGACCTCGAAACACAGTTAGATTCTAAAATATAAGATGATCTATCGGGTTATCACAATGTTGGAATTTCAGCATAATATGCTGGAAGTTCATACAGAGGTGCATCGATCTCCAGTATTTTATGCTGGAACTTTTTGTGTTGCAGCAAAATAGTGGCTATTTTTTAATGACTTTGTAAATGCTGGTTATTTTTGAATGACCAGTCCGAAAATAGGCTAGCCCGTGCTATGTTTACTATATTATTTGACTCATTTTGATCTGATCCATATTGACCCAAACAAAAACTAAACTTAAAAAAACTACACAATATGTCGGATCAAAAAATATTAGCCAATTTTTTTTTATATATTAATGTATGATGTACATATAATATACATTTTTTGTATATTGGCTAGTGAATGTAATTATATTTGATGGATAGGAGGAAACTTTGAACGAGTTTGTGTTATGACCCATATTTTAATTTGATCCGTTGAAATTTGACTCAACTCTCCTGTTTGCCACCTTTATTTTTTCTCTTGATAAAATAAAGAAGTCCCAAAATCTAACAATTTTAATCGAACCAGATTTTTCTATTTAACACTTCGATTTCCTGTGGATGACTTCTTAACTACTCTATGGTTTACGACATTATTATAGTACCTGGGATTTTAAATTGGGCTTTCACATTCAACTCCCCGAAGTATCCCTTAGGTTTGGCCATTTTTTAATAAGAATTAACCTAAATAATCGCATTCACAACTGCTTAAATTAAAATAAACTGACGATTGAATATAATATATGTATAATATATATATATACATGATCAACATATAATATATATATATATATATATATGTATATATATATATATATATATATATATGATCAACATATAATATATATATTATACATATATATATATATATATTAACTAAGAAAAGAAAACAGTGACCCGACAAGCTATTTGTGTAAAGATCTTTTTTTTAAACTGAACGAACTAGAAACCTTTAGTAGCTCAAATCAAATGACAATAGCGTTACATAATTAATTAACTTGAGTCCCAAATTACATTTATTTTCTCAAAAATTTACGTGAGTAATATCAATTTAGAAACAATTTGACATCTTATATTTGTTATTTTTTTTAAAGTAATAGATTTGGGAATTACTTCAAAAGCGATCTTAACTATATAATAAAATTTTAACTGCTAATCATGTGAGAATATGAGGTAGTATGGCAGCTGGGCAAGGCAGTTAGCCAACTGTTACCAGTTAGTTAGGGTAGTTATAGTTAGTTGACATTAGTTGATTAGGGATTAATTTAGTAGAGGTCTAGCAATCGTGTATATATTCTCTCTACTGTTCATCTTCTTCTCCTAAACTCAACTGACATGTTTGGACCTCCATTAATGGAGGTTGAGCTGTAACTGGAATCAGCTCAATTCACATGGTAGCAGAGCAATTGATACTGGTTGCATCTTAGCTGAGTAGTTTCGTTTTTGTTTGATACAAATTATCGCTCAAATTCAATAATGGCAGACGAGAAAATTGACCATACGCATCCTCTATTTCTGCATCCTTCTGACACACCGAGCTCATTTTTGATCCTAATTCAGTTCACCGGGTTTGAAAACTATGGATTATAGCGTAAGACAATGTGAATTGCTCTTCAAGATAAGCGAAAGCTAGGGGTTTGTAACTGGTACATGTAAGAAGGAATTATATGAGGAATGCGAGACATGCAATGAGATTGTGCTCTCATGGATCATGAACGTTGTATCAACGAACCTCGTTAGTGGAATAACTTATGCATCAGATCCGCACCTAGTTTGGGAAGATCTGACAGAGAGGTTTGATAAGGTCAATTAAGTTCAAAATTTTTAATTACACAGAGAAATTGCAACGATTTCCCAAGGAACTGAATCTGTTGATTCCTATCTCACGAGACTTAAGGAAATATGGTCGGAGTATGATGCTTTAGTCCCCACGCTAGGTTGTTATTGTGCTAAATCGAAGGACTATATTGAACACCTTCATCGTCAAAGGTTTCTTCAGTTTCTAAGCGGTCTAAGTGAGACCTATGAGCAGGAAAGAAGGTAGATTCTGAGAAAGACATTTGAACCAACCTTGAACCAAGCATATGCATTGATAATTGAGGATTAAAGCCAAAGATCAAATCCATATCCAGCCTTAAGGGCTAGAAGAAATGCTATTGCTATGCAAGCCGGACGAGGACAAGGCTATAAAGGGAAAAAGCCATTCACGAAATGTGACTACTATAAGATGATTAGACACTTGGAAGGTTGTGGCCTATTGTGCAACTGGTAATGCTGAGCATAATGAACAAGCACACATGGCTAGAGGAAGATCACACAATGATGGTCATGCAGGAGGGCACTTCTTCACTGAGGATCAATATAGGCAAATCCTGGATATGCTAAATAAAGATAACACAGTTCCACAAGTCAACATGGCAGGTATTGATACTGCATTAGTGGTTGATAATCCTAGTAAGGAATGGATAGTTGATTCTAGTGAGACTTATCTCATAGTTGCTTCCCTAGATATACTACACTCTAAAACTGAGTTGAAAACTGGTAGAGATCAAGTACACTTACCTACTGGTCAGAAGAAAAATATATCTCACATTAGTGGTGCACATTTCTTAAGGACATGGAGATTAAGAATGTTCTGTATGTTCCTTGCTTCAAATTCAATTTGTGTCTGTGTACAAAAGAACTCAGTTGCTCTGTTTATCTATCCTGACTTCTGTGTATTTCAGGACCTTTGAATTGGCAGGGTGAGGGGGATTGGTAAGAAACAGGAGGCATGTATGTGGTGAAGGATGAGCACATTGCTAGAGGTTTGAGGCAAGTATCAATTGCAGCAGTCCAGAAACCAGAAGTTGATGGAACTCTTTGGCGCAAAAGATTAGGTCATACCTCTGTCAGTACAATGAAAATTATAGAATCCTTATAGCTTAAAGATCTTAATGTGAATAAAGACTGTTTTGACTGCCCCTTAGTTAAGCAGAGCAAACTAGTTTTTCCTAGAAGTGTTACAAGGAGTTGTAGTCCTTTAATGCTTTTGCACATGGACGTTTGGGGACCATACAAGTTTCCCACACATGATAGAAAACACTACTTTCTAACAGTTGTGGATGGTCATTCTAGGTATAATTGGTTGCATTTACTACAGTTGAAAAGTGATGTAATTGTTGTGTTACAAAATTTTTTCTCTATGCTAAGAACCGAATTTGGTGTAGCAATTAAGACTGTTAAAATTGATAATGGAGGAGCATTTTTTAGTAAATAGTGCATTGAACTACTTGAATTCTATGGTATTATACATACAAGTATATGTGCATATACTCCCCAACAAAATTGAATAGTGGAGAGAAAACATAGACATATATTAGATAGAGCAAGAGCCCTAAATTCCAGGAAAATGTGCCAACTAAGTACTTGTGAGAATGTATTACTACTTGTTGTTTACATTATAAACAGGCTCTCTTTTATCATTTTGCAAGGCAAAACACTCTATGAAGTCCTACATCTTGAGAAGCCTTCTCTTGGCACTTAAGAGTTTTGGATGCATGTGCTATGCTACCACTATGGTGCATGACAATAATTTATTAGCAAGAGCCAAACCTGCTGTGCACTTGGGCTATTCAGACACACAAAAAGGCTATAAATTTTTAGACCTTAGAACTAATCATTTTTTTGTGTGTAGGGATGTTGTATTCAAAGAGCATATGTTTCCATTTTCAAGTCTTTCTCATTGCATCCTGTTAATGTTCCTGCTAGGGGGAGTGCATCATTTGAGCATGAATCATTACAGGGACATGCTGCAGATCATACAATTGAACCATTGAAGACACCTACTGCAGATCATGTACCTGAAGCTGAAGCTGATATAGCTAATGAATTTAATGCAGCCCATGAAGTTCATGAAGATGATGAAGATGATGCAGTCTGTGAAAATGCCCCCATTTTTCATGTTGAAGAAGACAATGTTGATGTTGCAGTATCAGAACAGGTTCTTGAACCTCAACAGGATGAACATGATGAGCAAAGTGATCCTGCACCAGGTCAATCTCCGGATGTTAAAATCATAGAGGTTGTACCTGAACATATACCCTCAGAAATCAGAGGTCAAGAGCCAAGAAGATCTGGCAAAAGCACCAAAGAACCTATATGGTAACATAACATAATGTGGCACTATATCCTATTTGAGACTATCTATGTTATGATCAGCTTTCACATGCATGTAAAAGCTTTGTGGCAAAGGTCTCAACACTCAAACAACCACAAAACTTCACACAAGCATCAAGAGATAAGAGATGTGTTGAGGCATTGAAGCAGGAAATCAAGGAATTGGAGGACAACGGGACATGGAAAATAATAGACTTGTCCAAGGGAAAGAGCACAATTGGATCAAAATGGGTATATAAAATAAAGTATAGAGCCAATGAGGATGTTGAAATATTCAAGGCCAGACTAGTAGCAAAAGGATACAACCAAAAAGAGGGGTTAGACTACCGTGAGACCTTTTCACTAGTTGCCAAAATGGTAATTGTGAGGTCAATTACTGCAGTAGTAGCATCAAAAGGGTGGATTATGTATCAAATGGATGTGTATAATGCTTTTTTGCAGGGAGATTTATATGAAGAAGTATATATGAAAATGCCTCAAGTTTTTATAAGACATGGGGAGACTAATGTGTGCAAGCTAGTGAAGTCCTTATATGCACTAAAATAAGCTTCAAGACAATGGAACATCAAAATTACTGAGGCATTTCTTGAAGCAGGGTATAAGAAAAGTCTATATGATTATTCACTATTTACCAAGAAGAAAGGGGCAAACTTTGTGGGTGTTCTTGTGTATGTGTATGATCTGCTCATTACTGTTGATACCCAATTTTTCCTCAAACTATTTTAAAATTTGCACGTGTGCCTTCAAAATTACTTTTTATAATAACTGGTATTTTTTCATAATTTTTCGTATTTTATTTAATTTCTTTCCCAATTTATTCAGTATTATAAATTCAATAATTATTCATAAATTATATTATAAATTAATTTTCAAAATATTTCCCAACTCAATATATCATTTTAATCCTATTATAATTTTAATTATTTCACAAATTAGCCAATTTGACATTATTTGGCTATAATTACAATAATTTTATAATTATAGCCTAGTTGTACATTTTATACCATTTCAATTCAATAGTTAGCCGTTTTATATTTTAATATTATCTAATTACCTTAGTTTCACCGATTTATCCTTATTTTCATTTTTATGTAATTATTAGCTATTTTTATAAATTCTTTATCTATTTAATTGGATATTTAATAATTAGCCCCTTCCTATTTAAAATCTAGCCTAAATAAAACCTGACCCCTCACCCAATGAACTAGCCCAATCCTCACAAATATACCCGGCCCAATCCCCCTTTGATCTGAGCCGTTGATTAATTCAAATCAACGGCCCCGATCTCACCTTACCATATTAATCCTAAACGACCTACCCCAAACCCTCATTCCCCTCTTCACTCTCAGCCGTCTAAACTCTCTCACCTCTCTCTAAACATTTCACCTGCTAAACCTAATGACCTCCCTTCTCCGGCAATCTCCCTGCCGGAATCCATGGTGGTCTTGCCACTTGCCAGCCTTATGGCTCCCCCTTCGCACGTGTGTCACCTGTTTTGAGCCCTTCAAGTGAACCGAGGCAGTTCACTCACCTCTACAATCTCATGCCATGTTTTCCGGCCTCCTATGACCGTTCGAGTAAGATTCTTGCATTTTCCGGCCAAACGCCGATGACATTTTAAGCTTTCTTCTCTTTTGGGTTATTCTATAGAAAACCTAGCTTTAAGATCTTCCGATCTTCCTAGATCTGTGACAAACTATGTCTATTCTAAGGTTTTCACCTGTTTTCTCTTTAAAACCCCTTTGTTTTTCAAACGATTCTTCATTTTTAAAAATTAGGGTTTCTTAACCCTTTTTGAAAACGCTTTATCTTATGATTTTTTATACTAATCTATGATTCCCAGTATGATTTTAAACGGTTTGCTTGAGTCTCCTCTTTTGCCTTAATTATTCTGGTGAAACCCCAATTTTAGGGTTTGAGTTCATCTTGTTCTCTATGTTTGCTAATCTGCATGTTCTTTTGGATTTTCTATGTGTTCTATGCTTATCGCTTTAATTTTGTTGTTAGGGTTTTCAACCTCCTACTGTGTCTATGATGTCTTACTTAGGGTTTCTCTAATTTTCGTGCTATTTTTTGCTTAGTAATTCTGATTATTCGATTAGTTATTGTTTACCTAATACTCTATTGATTGTGTGCGTCTCTTCGTAAAGCTGTGACATTTTCTTTGAATTTATGATTTTGTATATGTCCCTTGTAATTTGTACTGATTTCGAATTGTTTCCTTATTTGTGTGATACCTTCCTCAATTAGTATTGATTCCTTGTGATTTCCAATCTCATTCGTGATTCTTGCGACTAATTTCCATAATCCAAGTTATGATCTACCTTATTTATGTGCACGAATATGCTGTCAGTTATTCAACATGTACTTTCCTTAATTATGTATTATGTACTTAGTCTTTATTACATGCCACATTCTTTTACTACTCCTATTATGGTAAAATCAGTCTTATAATTGATTATTTTCCTTGCTTGATACAACTTGTACCCGTTTGAACTATGACTCCCTAATTAAAAGGAGTTCGGGTCTTGATTGATTCTGATTGGGTTTTTTCCTATAACTATGTGAAATTACTACTTCTTAACTTATTTACTAATTTTTCAAATCTATATAGACCCATGCCTCTTATTTTCCAAAGACACGAATGAAAACATTGTTCAACTCTCTCTTTTACACACATACATACTCTCTTACTGTTCTCCTTCTGATCACCTGCTATTATCAGTCGGCTGCAAGCCAAGAATGATTATTCTACTTGCCTATTCTTTATTCTTTGTTTGGCATCACCTAACTGGTATGTCCTCAATTTAGTTTAAAGCTTCAAAACAATATGTTTCTTTTGGTATTTCAATTCATCTTATTTCTGATATGCTTTTACTTATGGTTTTGTTGCTCAACTTGCAATTAGTATGTGAACTTCGCTGCTTTAATTCTTAATACTTCCCTCTGTAGCCTCAGCATGTTTACTACCCCTTTTTCATATTCCAACATGGTTCTGCTTCCCCTCTGTCTTCTTCGATTCCTGGCACACCACAATATGCACTATATGTTACTTAGTCTTATGTAATCTTAAACACATGTTGTACCAAAACCTTTTCTCTGAACCTGTATGTGACCTTGCTTATTGTATTTTTCCCTATATGCTTCATACTTGTCCCCTACCCCTCAGTCCCTGCTTGTGAGTGTTAAACTGATTTGGTTCTTGTTTCTTGCTCTATGTGTACTGTTCTAATCCTGAGACCCTGATTATTTTACCCTCTTCCCTTTCCAAACTATTTTCACCAAGTAATACTCTTCTATTGTTCTTCAAAACTTATTTCAAACAAGTTATTTTCAAAAGCTGTTTTCCTACCTGATATTTTCAAAACTATGAGCACTTCCACTATACTCTTAGACATTAGGTTCTTCCCCTCTTGTGTGAGTATTGCCTTGGGACCCTTGAGCTCCCTCTGAACTTTGACACACAAGAGTTGTCCTTTCCACACTACACTTACTCTATCTTGGCTATGAAATCTGGTGCGAGCACTGCCGGGGATCCTTTGAGATCCTTAGGGAACTCTGATACACCTGGATTATATCAAAGGCTGTGAACTAATGGCATTTGAGGCATTCTGGGGATTTTGAGCCTATCAGTAGGCTCCCTATAGCATAACTCCTTCTTTTTCTTATTTCAATTATGTAATTTATGCAAATGGCCTGTAATAACTACTTGTAAACTACTCTGGGGATGGATAGTGGAAAGGGAAGGGGTGACTATGTATGCTTTAGCTATTAGAAGGGTAGAAAACATGTTATTAGGTTTATATTCCTACTTGCGCAATAGAGACCATGCTTAGGACTCATTTCATGCATTAGAGATCATGTTCCCTAGGACTTATACTTACTGTTTTCAACATGTCCATCTCACTATAATATCACTTAGAGAATCCTGCGTTAAAATGTATTAATAACCAGTACTTTGCAATCATGATCTTGCTGCCATGTACACTTAGAGATCCTGTTTAGGGTAAACAATACTAAAATAAACTGCCACTCTTGCATCTTCTGAAATCATGCTTAATGCTGTAATTATTGTGCATTTAGAAATCCTGCTTAGGATTCTGTATATACATCATTCTGCATCCCTATTTGTGCATTAGATATCATATTTTAGGACTCATTCTCCTCCTAATTACCAATGCATGAAAAAGGACCTAAAACTGTTTTACCATGTCTCTAAACAACTAGTGATAATTCTGCATTTGATGCAACACCTAAGTACAACATGTTTAAGAAAAACAACTCAAATAGTTTCCTTAATAATTTGGGAAATTACTGAGCATTGTCCTACGCCTAGGCAAGCCTTAGGTAATTAAAGTTGTTAAAACTGGAAATATGTCTATTTATGTATTCTGCTTAATTATCAATAGGATAAAATCAGTAAGTAAAACTGATTAAGACTTCCTCTCTGAGTTATGCAATAAATCTGTCTTTGTTATTATCATTTAGATACATGTTTTAGGATCTGAATCAAAAGACCTTAACTGTGTATGAGTCGTGCTGCCTATTTGCATTACTTGTGGAGGTATCCTTGTGCTTTTTCTCTGCTTTTCTGTGTTTCCCACTAATTGCAGTCCTGCATGTTCTTATCTTTCGCCTTAGTATTTTTCCTTCAAACCTGAGGGTCTGCCTAGAAGATCCCTTATAGGATAGAAGTCCTATTTTCCTCCAGGACTAATAGGAAGGGACGGGTAACAACTTGCAATAGAGGTCGAGACCAACACTCGATTTAGTTACTTTCATGGGGTGGGAAAGGGTAGAATATGGATATGATGATCGGTGCGCTAATACCACGTGTATCCCCTCTTTGAGGAGTGATTACCAGGTATTGTACTGATGTGATCCATATTGTTATAAACCTAGGATACCCTTTACATGCTTAGATCGTAATCCTTTCAAAATCTAACCTTCTTTATTATTTTTTTCAAACATCTGCATGCGTAAGACTTAAATCCCCTCTTATTTGAGCCTTTATTTGTTTGTTTGCTAAGCTGTACAAATTCACAAAAGTTGTTTGGCCGGGAACCACACTTGTGGATCCTGAGAGGTGCCTAACACCTTCCCCTTAGGATAATTTCAAGCCCTTACCCTATCTCTGGTTAACAACGTAGTCGTAAATGAACACCTTGGGTGTCCTAACGCACCTTTAAAATCGTTAGGTGACGACTCTCAAAAACACAAACCCCTTTCCCAAAAGGAAAGAGTTGTCCCAACCAAATATCATAAACCCGATCTCCGCGAGGAAAGAGTGGGCGCAATAGCATGGAGACTCTGCTGGGGATTTATCTAGGCTTTTACCATTTCAAACGGCTTTGTGAACTTGTCTTTACTTGTTAATACTTGCGACCTTTCCCTTTCCCCTTTTTATGTGCCATTAATTGTTTATTTCTTTAACCATTTATTTTTCTTCAAAAGTAACTGACATGTTCTTTCTGTTTCCTTCCTTTGTAACCGCTTTTAAATTATAAACTTCTACATTTACTGCTTTCATAACGTGCAAATACATGACAACATGTATTTAATTCTTATTTATTATTGCATAACCATGCTTAACATTCATACTCCACTCGTTCCAAAAAAAATACTATAGCAACGCTTGATGAGTGGTTGCACTCTTCCTGTATTATTACCTCCTAAATTCGGAAAGGCTTATTTGCGGTAAAACTAGTCGATCAGCGATGCAGCGATGGTTCCGTGCCTTTCCTCCTTGAGTTATCCGCTCGCGGGTACCAGTGTAAAACCCCATAGAAACCTTACTCCGTTATGTTGTTTCATGCATCATGTTCAAACCTAGTCAGTCTAAAGTGGGGTCCGCACGATAGCTTTTAAGACGGCCTTATCCAAAAGTCCACTGGGTTTCCCTAAAACCAAACGGACATCATCACATTCTGTGCATTTATTTGGAGAACTAAATGCTTTATGCTAATTGTTGATGTTAAATAGTCGAGTCTGGTGGGGGTAAGGGCCTAACCTTGTTTGCCTTGCAGAAAAATGAGGCACGAAGTCCCCAGATTTGACATGGTCTCCAATATCCCTCCAAGATTGCTAAGTTGGTGGGAAGTTTACATTCTAGCGACAAAACTCTCGTCAGGAAATACTTGGGCAATCTACCATCTATCCTAGAAATCCAGCCTAACAACATGATAATAGAGGCTGCTACCCTGTTCTGGGATTGTGAAAGGTCCGTGTTCCTCTTAAGGGGCATTGAAATGACACCTTTTCTAGAGGAAATAGGAGGATTGGCTGGCCTAGTATGGGAAATCCCGGGGTTCCTAATGCCTGAGAACCGCACATGCAAAGGTTTACTCAAAAGGATGGGTCTGAAGAAGAATGCAGAACTGGTATGCTTAAAGAATTCATACATCCCTTTTGACTACTTGTACGAAACGTATGGTCACAACAAATCATACCGTACCTATCACGACGAGTTTGCCATCAAATCCTTGGGACACATCCATTATAAAGTATTCGTCTTCATGTTTTGCTTCTTGGGTCTGATTGTGTTTCCAATAAAGAAGGAGAGAATCCACACCAGATTGGCCATGGTAACCAAGACACTAATGGAAGTAACTGATGGGCAAAACTTCAGTATTGTGACCATGATCATTGCAGACATATATCGAGCCCTGGAAAAGTGTCAACGAGGGGAAAGACACTTCAAAGGCTGCAATCTACTACTTCAGCTTTGGCTCATGGAACATCTCCAAAAGGGCGAATACCGACAAGAAATTCATCGAAGAGTTTGGGATGACCACATCGCTTTCCACCATCCAAAGCGAATGAATTACATCCCCGACATGTTTGCTCAGCCTGAGAACGCCAAAGGATGGGTCGAGCTCTTTGGTAATCTGACTGAAGAACAGGTTCAGTGGATGTTCGAGTGGTTCCCGATAGAGGAGTTCATCGCCCGTTACAGAGATGCACCGTTCCTAATACTAATTGGTCTAAGAGGAACATACCCTTACGTCCCTCTTCGAGTTATGAGGCAAGCGGGTAGAAGCAAGTCATACCCAGGGTCGACAAGATGAGCCATCTTCGAGCTGACTTCCAAAATGACGATAGTCCTCACAAGTGCCAAGCCCAGCACATGTGGCACTGCAAGATTGTAATGGAGAAGGACACCATCGAGCCAGACAGATATCATGCCGGTTGTACCCCTTTCTATCCTGGTTGGTTGGAAGAAAATTGGGGAAGTCTGAGCGAGCCAGGGTTCGTCCAGGGCCATAGTGCTATAGATGAAAAGACCAAGGCACAAGTCAAAAACAACCAGCTGCGCAAGAGGATCCGTGAGTGTGAGAATGAGCACCGTGAAGTACATGAGTCTAACAAGAAACTGATAGAGGAATGGAAGGATATGGCTATCAGCACCAACAAATGGTTAGGGTATTTGGAGCGAGGCATAGTGGAGCTGGAGAAGAAATTTCTCAAAAGGATTGAAGACTGTCAAAAGGCTGGAGGGACCGACGGAGGACATCTAGCCACAACATACCTGTTGCTGGGACTTCGCGAGTTGGGGGAGCTGTACGAGGGAATCAAGAATGCCGAGTCTGGGGAAGGTCCTTTTGGGACTAAGTAGCTAGGAATGTCTTTCTTTTACTTTATCAATGTAATAAGTCCAATGGCCATTAGTGACCTTTACTTCCTGTTTATTTAGTGTCGTTTTGGGATTCGTCTATTTTCTTATCAATAAAATGAGGCATTTAGCATCTTAAGTTCTCCAAATCAATTTGTCGCTAGGTCTTCCTCGGGCAGAAAAGAGGTCCCCAAATTTGGACGCACCTTACATTCTCGCACTATGTGTTTAAATACCGCAATACTTTTCATAATCCTCACTTACTTGGCTACTTTTTGTTTTTGTCTTTCTTTCTTTATTTATTCCCCTCCCCAAAGGTTAGTTCGTGCACTCTGGCATCATCACCCTGTCTTACAAGATACAGGGGCCCTCCACCCTCTCCTCCTCTTAGTCCTCCCAAAGGCAAGAACAAAGGCAAAAAGAAAATGGAAGATTCACGCAACAACAGAAATGAGAATGTGGTTGAACGGGTAGAGGCCGCTGATGGCCAGAGTATTCGCTTCAGAATGAAACCGTGTCGCAGCTGGAACGGAAGTTGTTAAAGTTTCAAGAAGATCTTGATCAAGTTCGGAATCTGGAAAACCTGTCATTCTCCCTCAACGTCCCAGACGTCAACATCCAAAATCCTACACCTCCTCAAAACATCCCAAAATAGCAAAACCATCCCGCAGCTCATCATCACACCACCCCCACCAAAGAACTAAACTCTTCTAGAACACTGCAATGCCTGCCATACTCCAAACAACAACCAACTGCTTATCCCAGAACCTCAGAACTCCACGAATGACCATTTCCACACTCATGCTCCAGGCTACCATAATAATCCCATCTACGTGGAGACCATGCCACACTCCACTCCCTCTATCACATACACACCCGAGTCTGATGAAAAGGACCTGCTTATCAAGAACTTGGCCGAGGAACTTAGGAAGTTGACCATCCGGGTTCAAGGCGTCGAGGGAATCAAGGGAGTCGAAGGGTTTAACTATGAAGACCTCTGTATACAGGCCGATGTTGAACTGCCCGAGGGATACAAACCTCCTAAGTTTGAAATGTTTAATGGTACATGTGATCCAAGGGTCCATCTGAGAACTTATTGTGACAAGCTGGTTGGAGTAGGGAAAGATGAAAGGATCCGCATGAAGCTGTTCATGAGGAGCTTGAAAGGAGATGCATTGTCTTGGTACATCAGCCAAGATCCCAAGAAATGGCTGAATTGGGTGAGCATGGCATTTGACTTTATGGATAGATTCAGGTTCAACACAGAGAACGCACCAGACGTGTTCTATATTTAGAATTTGAAAAAGAAGCCCACAGAGACATTTCGCGAGTATGCTACTCGTTGGAGGTCCGAAGCTGCCAAGGTCAGACCCGCCTTAGAAGAGGAGCAGATGAACAAGTTCTTTGTCCGGGACCAAGACCTGCAGTACTATGCACGGTTGATGATGACTGAGAACCACAAGTTCTCCGACATTATCAAATTAGGTGAACAGATTGAAGAAGGTATCAAGAGCGGTATGGTCACAAATTTTGAAGCCCTGCAAGATACAAACAAGGCTTTGCAGTCTGGTGGCGTGTCTAAGAAAAGAAACGCAAGAGCCGTGATGGTTGAACAAAGAACCAAATCCCCACTCAAATACCAAACTTACCCGACACCTCCACTTACATATCAACCAACCCCAAATTACCAAGCATCCTCATACCAAGATCCACCACCAACTTATCAATCACCTCCACCAACGGCATATCAACCTGCTTCATCTAGATACTTACAACCCGCTCCTGTCTACCACACTTACAATTCCCAACCATTTCATTACCAATTACCCCTACCCATCAAAACTTTCCTAGACCTCATCCTAATTTTGATCGCAGACCTCCAA
Organism: Nicotiana paniculata; assembly: GCA_005239505.1. NCBI lineage: Eukaryota > Viridiplantae > Streptophyta > Magnoliopsida > Solanales > Solanaceae > Nicotiana > Nicotiana paniculata. The sequence continues at coordinate 3,700 of MDKI01224951.1, read as the reverse complement.
AACAGTATACCGCCATCGCTTAACCCATCGACCAGTTGTATGAGAAGCTCAAAGCTACTGGTTATGTCACCCCCATCCCTGCTTCAACCCCTGAGAATCCTTCTCAATGGGTCAACCCAAACAAGTCCTGTGCATACCACTCCGGCATGAAGGGGCACACCATCAACGAGTGCCGCTCTTTGAAGGACAAGATACAATCCCTGATTGACAACAAGTTCATTGTGGAAAAGGAACAGCTCCAAATATCCTCAACAATCTTCTTCCGGACCATAACGGTGGAGGCATCCACTTGATTGAAATAGAAGATGATTGGGACCCCGTCAATCGGGTTGATCGCAGAAGGCGATGATCCAAAGAAACCTGCAGTCACTCTCAACCCGATTATAGTCCAGATTCAACCGTCTGAGGCTGCTGAGGTAAATATGTCCATGCCTCACGAGTTTGAAGCAGCATCACCTGCAAAGACACCAGTATCAAATGTACCTGCACCATTTGAGGTTGCAGTCTTGCCACCCCAGGAACATGTTCCATTCGAGGTGAGGGTAGCTGCGCCAATCACGGTGGTAATATCGACCACGCCACCTTTCTATACAAATGCTGTACCATGGGACTATACAACAGAGAGGCAAAGTCAATATTGAAGAAGCTGTTGCAGCGCAGGGTATGACAAGAACTGGTAGAGTCTATACCCCTGAACATCTGGCTGAATCCAGCAGGAACGCTTCCAATCGGCCTCCCATTATCGAGATTGGTCCGGACGACCTTTGGAGGAAAGTACAAGCCAAGGAGTATTCAGTCATCGACTAGCTGAAAAAAACGTTAGCGCAAATATCCATCCTCCCTTTGCTGCAGAATTCCGAGACGCACAGGAATGCTTTATTGAAGGTGTTGAACGAAGCCTATGTGCCAAACAACATCACTAGTGGAGAAATGGCTAATATGGTGGGCCAAGTGTTGGAGAGTCACAAGATCACTTTCCATGAGGACGAGCTACCTCTTGAAGGACTGGAGCACAACAAAGAACTGCACATCACTGTGCAATGCTAAGATTATTTCATCACCAGAATCCTGATCGATGGGGGATCCAGTCTTAACATCTGTCTGCCGATAACGCTCAAGAAATTGGGTGAAGGGATGCATGATATAAAGGATAGAGCGATAAATGTGAAAACCTTCGATGGATGTTAGAGGTCCACCATTGGTGAGATCAACCTATGCCTGCAAATAAGGCCGACTTGGTTCGAGGTGGATTTCCAAGTGATAGATGTGCCAGCGTCCTACAATCTGTTATTGGGACGACCCTGGATCCATGTTGTTGGGGCCGTAGCATCAACGCTACATCAGGAAGTGAAGTTCGAGTGGAACCACCAAGAGGTGATTATTCATGGTGACGGTAGCAACTCTATTTACAGTCTCCAGACTATTCCGGTGATTGAAGGAACAAGGAAGCTGGGTGGAGGAACTTACCACCACATTAAACGGGTCAACACTATCGACAAAGACAAATGGTGGGATAGCAAGATTGCAAGTATGATGAATTGGCGAGGGTACGATCCAGGTAAACGGCTCGGCAAGAACCTTCAAGGGATCTCCAAACTTATCAAGCTCAAGAAGCACGACACCACTTTCGGTTTGGGATACAAATACACTTGAGAAGAATTCAAAAACTGGTCGCCACCATGGAGCGGTCCTTATTACCCTTTGGAGCAACCAATACCTCATCTGGAGCAGACCTTCCAATAGGCCGACGCTATTTATAGATCAGACGAAGAAGAAGGACTTGCAACAATGAATAACTTGTTTCTGGAGGACAGTGATATGGACTGCTGTGTTATTCTCGAGGAGGAGAGGGGAAAGACCCTTCCATACAGGCTGTGAGCAGAGGGACGTACCTCAAGAATTGGACTTTCAGGACAACCAAAGCCCGACGAGCCTCGGGGTAGCAAGGCTAAAACAAGAATTATTCACTATTTTCTTTACAAAATGATTTCATTTTTTGCATTTTAATTCCTGCAATAAGATCTTCAGTGTTCAAAACAATCGTTCAGTTTATCAAAAGCATTTTTAAAATTTCTTATGAATCAATATTTATTGCTATCATTTTCTCTCATTACTTTACCTATACGACATTACTATTACCTGTCTTGATGAACCGATGACTGTGACATGCAACGAGATAACGCATCAAACAGACGTGGATTTAGAAGAAGATGACATACCTGACGAGATTGTCAAAGAAATTGAGAATTTTGAGAACAGACCTAAGTCCAACTTGGACGAGACTGAAATCATCAACCTGGGAGATTCAGAAAACATCAAGAAAACACGAATCAACCTTCAATTGTCGCCGTCAGAAAAGAAAGAATATGCAGAATTTCTAAAGGAGTATGAGGACATATTCGCCTGGTCGTATGACGACATAACTGGTCTAAGTACATCTATTGTGGCTCAGAAATTGCCAATCAATCTAATCTGTCCACCGGTATAACAAAAGCTCAGGAAGTTAAAACCCGACATGAGTTTGAAAATCAAATAAGAAGTCACTAAGCAAATCAACGCCAAGGTTCTCAAGGTCAGGGTAGTTGAGTATCCGACATGGTTAGCCAACATTGTGCCAGTACACAAGGATGATGGGTAGGTCAGAGTCCGTGTCGACTATCGGGATCTCAACCGGGCTAGTCCGCAAGAGGACTTCCCCTTGCCAAATATACATATCATGATTGACAATTGCACCAAGCATGAACTTCAATGTAACGACCCGACCGGTTATTCTGTGTTATCAGACCTCTTTCCCCTAAATGAAACTTCCCATAGCGGCTTATTATGATTTAAGACTTGCGGGTACTCGTGGTCCGGGATTCGGAGGTGTTTAGAGTGCTATAGGAACATTTGGTTCCTTAAGGTTGGCCTTTAAGGCCAAGTTTGACTTCGATCAACATTTCTAGTAAACAACCTCGGAATCAAGTTTCGATAATTCCGGTAGCTTCGTATGATTATTCTGGACCTGGGCGTATGTTCAAAATGGGTTTCTGATGACCCGGGAGCGTTTCAGCGCTCAATATTGAAATAAGAGTTCCTTAAGTTCCTATTATGGTTTGGGATGTGTTTTTGTGTTATCGAGGTCCGAGCAGGATTCTGAGACTGAGAATAGTTCCATTATGTCATTTATGACTTGCCTGCAAAATTTGGTGTCATTCTGAGTTGTATAGGTCAGTTCGGCGCGTTGTTAGCAAAGTCAAGAAAACTTGAAGTTCCTAAGTTTGGTTCTAGGGGTTGTAAGGTATGATTTTGAGTTTTAGCGTAGTTTTGGGTGTTTCAAAGGCTCGAGCGATTCCGTATTATGATTTGGGACTTGTTGGTATATTCAGACAGGGGCTCGGGTGGGCCCAGGTGCCTCCCGGACACCACACGAGGCCAAAAACCAGCTGAAATAGCTGCTGGGGCACCTGTTCTGGTGTGACCGCAGGTGCGGTTACCCAGTCGCAGGTACGGGGCCGCTTCTGCGGTCCCAACCTCGTAGATGCGACCCCTAAAGGTCAGGCCAATTCTCGCAGGTGCGGACAAAGTTCCGCAAGAGCGGAGCCGCAGGTGCGGTCTCCACTCCGCAGGTGCGGGCCCAGGCTTCCTAGTCGATTTACGCAGGTGCGAGACCGCAGGTGCGGTCCTCGAGCTGCAGGTGCGGAAACACTGTTCAGACAGT
>MDKI01039837.1:0-21481 GCA_005239505.1 Nicotiana paniculata | reverse complement strand
AAATCCTTCAAGGTTCGAAGGAATTTCCGTTGGTGGTGGCGGAAAAGAAGCTTGTTCATCACCACTTACGGACGAAGCAACATCCTCCGCAAGTTTCGTAGCATTTCTTCATAGGTTTCGTCTATCTCCGGTTGTGATTCAAGTAGTCCAAAATTTCTTCTTTCCGAACGGATCCAATCTCTGAAGAGTACTGATTTTTCCAAGTTCTCCCTCATAGACGCTCTATGATCACCGATTTGAAGTCTCGCTTGACTGAAATCGCTCTCCGATGCCACTGTTGAAGCTTGAATACTTAAAATATCTCGAGTCATCCTTGAAAGAACCGAATAGTGTTTTTCTTTGTCCTTCCACCATTCCAAAACATTGAAGGTGCCGTCGGGATTCTCTGATTCAAGTCCCTGCGACAAATAAACTTGAAACTCATTTAGTTGTGAACTATCACCAATATTATCACCTTGAGAACCCATGAACCCTGTCCAAGAACTAAGTGATTTTAGTCCCTCATATCTTTTAGATGCCTGCGAGCTAAATAAATAGAAACGCGATTACTAATATGAGTAAATAAATAACGCAAATATTGTTCATATTTATATTTATATTTATAAGTATCAGCCTTTACGGTTGTGCGAGGCCATCCTTTATAAGTAGGATTATAAATTCTTCTAATATAATGGACAAAGTGAGGGTTAGAGGGAAACTATATGGTAAGCACATAATAGTAACCATTTTTGCCAATTCTTCATGATCTTTATTTGGATCGTAATACAAAATGCCACCGGTAACAGTATTAATTCCCGGTTGAACTAGATTTGAACCGGTACTAGGGTTAATTCCCTGAGTACCTACACTTGTCCCCTCTTGCCTAGCTTTCATTTGAAGTAATCTAGCTTTATCATTAGGGTGTTTTATTATGTGTCTAGTCAAACTACCCGTACCGCCACGGTCTCCAGTAAATTTATGAGACATAAGACCCCACAAGTTTTACACTTAGCCTTACTTTGATCTCTTAGTTGAGTAAAAAAATGCCAAATAAGAGATGTTTCGGACCGTTTAGAAGGTTGTGTATTAAAAGTAGGGGTTACTACAAGAGAGTCAGTCGGGGCATCATTTGGATTATTATCAGTTTGGTTAGCAACAAGACTAGTAGGTGTATCATCTAAATCCGGTTGCGTTTCATCTAAATCAACATTTTCCTATGGAATACCATAAAGAGCATTCAATATTCATCATTAATTGTGAACCTAGTGTAAGATCATGTATAAATTTGACTATCGGTAAATTGAAAACAAGAGTTATCACTATCAAGAATAACAGGTGGAGAAGGACGGGTAACATGTCTACGTCGGGGAGCCAGGGCCGGGGGAGTATTAGTAGCTTGCCTACTAGATTCACCAATTTTAGATTTTCCCTTACCACCAAATATTTTTTTCAAAGAAAAGTCCATATTAATTATAAGGAAAATAAATTAAACAAACAAAACTATAATATTAAAACTTAAGAGTTGGAACGAGTTTACCAAATTGACGAACAACTTCTTGAAAATTGTATAATGTTGAAGACTTGAAGACTTGAATACTTCAATTCACCGACTTCACAATTTTTCCTTAATTGCAATAATAAAGTAAGCAATTTATAGAAGAAAATTAGAGAGAGATTGATGATTTTGTGAGTAAAAATGAGGGAGTATTTATAGTTGAGAACAGGGAAAAAGTGTAACTATAAAAAATTTGGGGTTAAAACAAAGTTTGGGGGCCAAAGAGCTATTTTTAAGAATACCAAACGGCTAAAATTAAAGGGCCAACGGCTAGATTTTAAAATTCTGACCGTTAGCTATTTTTTAAATAATTTTTAAAAAAAAGGTGTTGGGCCCGTTTGGCCCGGTTGAACTGGTCTAGGCCCGCCTGCCGATCTCGGGCTAAACGGATCCAGGCTGACGGTTCCTACCATAAGGCCATCCCATATGGGCTCACAGGCCCGCCAAGACCGGACCCGCCACGAATCGACCCATTTAGCCCACAAACCCACATAGGGCGCGGGCCCGGTCCGGTCCCGGATCAGGCCCGACCCACCTGCAATCCTCAGTGTATCTCCTATGGTTTTGTAGAAACCAATCAGTTCAATAAATGTAAATTATCTAATTTCATAGTGTATATCAGTTGTTTTGTAATCATTCAGTCTCAGTAACACATGTTGTATTAACAACATATTAAGTGGGCGTTTGGACATAAGAATTGTAAAATTCCAAAAGAAAGTGAAAAAAAATTAAAGTAAAAATGATATTTGAAAATTAGAGTTGTGTTTGGACATGAATATTATTTTGGATTGTTTTTGAAGTTTTGTGAGTGAAAATAAAACAAGTTTTTTGGAGTTTTTTAAATTTTCGAAAAATTCCAAATTCTTCTTCAAGTGAAAAATAAATTTTTTTATGGCCAAACATTGATTTCGAAAAAGATAATTTTTTTTTGTCCAAACGGGCTCTAAGTAAGCGTCTCACTAGTATTATATCAAAGGAAATTTTCGTTCCTATACCATATAGGAAACTATATTACCAAATATGTTCATGGTTTGAAAATTACCCGACCTGTTAATAGTTTTTCTACGAAAAAAATACAATTCATTAAATACATAATCTTAGTAGATGTAGTCTTCCTATTTAGGCGCGCTAAAATTAGGGAAGAAAATATTCTTCCAGATATTTCATTAAATAAGGAATCATTGTAGCCGTAGAATTCCTTATTTAGGCGCGCTAATATTGGGGAATTAAAGATTCTTTAAGATATTTTCAAACGCGAATCACGTTGTATTAATTTTCATCTCTTTCTATTCAAATGTACGACTCTGTTTTTGCGATATTCTCTGTTTCGATATTTTTTTATCATTTCACAAATGCAATTATGTCGAAAATCCAATTAAGCTACAATTGAATGGGAGTTGGAATATTAAAATTCAATGTACCCAGTTTATAGATAAATTGTAGATTATTTGTATTCTGATTGTAGATGCTTTGTTTTCTGTTTTCATAAATCAAAAACGACTAAAACTTGTACAAATCTTCTGTTAAAAAATCAATTATGTCGAAAATCTCAATTATGCTATAATTGAATGGGAATTGGGATATTAAAATTCAATGTACCTAGTTTGTAGATATTTTGTAGATAAATTGTAGATTATTTGTATTCTGATTGTAGATGCTTTGTTTTCTGTTTTCATAAATCAAAAACGACTAAAACTTGTACAAATCTTCTGTTAAAAAATCAATTATGTCGAAAATCACAATTATGCTACAATTGAAATGAGAATTGGGATATTAAAATTCAATGTACCGAGTTTGTAGATATTTTGTAGATACATTGTAGATTATTTGTATTCTGATTGTAGATGCTTTGTTTTCTGTTTTCACAAATAAAAAACGAGTAAAACTTCTACAATCTTCTGCAAAAAACGCAATTATGTCGAAAATCCCAATTATGCTACAATTGAAATGGGAATTGGGATGCAGAGAAAGACTATGCCTCTTATCTTCACTTGCATGAGCAGCTTTTCCGTTCTTTTTCTTTGAATGTGGTGATAATACACCCAAATCAAATGATGGAATATCTGCTTCTCTTGCTTTTTAGGGTTGTTTCTTTGAAGGTTTGTTCTTCTTCATTTAGAAAATTTGAAGCTGAAGGTAAATGTGCGTATTAAGTTTGAAGAATTGACTTCAATTTTGACTGGTTGTATAAGAAAAAACTTGAATTAGGACGTTAATGGCGGGGGTCAGCAGAGGAAATAATGGGAAATAAACGTTTCTTTGGTTTAAATAAAGGAAATAATGGGAAAGAAACGTGGGAGGGGAGTGATACGTGGGTGAGGGGGTGGGTTTGGGAGAGAGAAACGTGGGGTGTGGTGGGGGGGATTCTGTGGAATATACAGTACCATTGATTTAGGAAGGATATACGGACCATTTAACGTAGAGTTAATACACAAATGATATATAATTGGTAATTAGGTATACTAAATGTAATTATATCATACCTTAAACATTGAGGGTAATATAGTTTCCTATATGGTATAGGAATGTAAAAATTTCTTATATCAAATAGAAATAGAAAAGAATATTTGAAGTTAGTTAGGACGCGTTTGTTCATAATTTTTTTTCTTTTCTTTTTCTAAACTCATCTTCAAAATATTATTTTGCTATAAGCTTTACTAAATCTTTGAAGATGAGTTTCAAATTTGAAAAAGTGGGTTTCGAGTAAATAATGTTTTCCTTTCACAAAATTATAATATTTTGTAAAATGAAATACATGTCAAAATATAATTTTTAATTTTTCCATATATTTTTTAATCTAACTTTAAAAATTATTATTATTATTTCAAATTTTACATTTTTTGCGTCCAAACGCCTACTTAGAAGTTAGAAGGGAGTATTCAATAGTTGAAGTTAAGCTTGACATTTGACACCATTTTATTTTTATACATCATTCACAAACTTAAAAGAATATAATTCATTATGCTGTTATGTTTTTAGCTTTCATGTAATGCTTTTATCTTAAAAAAACTAATTTTTCACCTAGTATTTTATTTCATAATGTAATTTACTTAATTTCTCTTCGTGAATATGAGTTGTCTTTTTTATTTCCTCTATTTCAATGTTTCTATTTCAACACATACAGAGTATGTGTAGACCGTGGTACGCCACATTAAAGTTATGACATGATATATACATCATCCAATTCCAAGGGACAAATGATATTATTTACACATCGTGTAACACACTAAAATAAATTTTATGCCTTATATTGCAAAGAATTCAAATCAAAAGCAAGAGTTGGACAAGAAAAGTTTGATTTAATCATAAACTTTAGTCCGTCTAACTCTTACTACCATACGTGAAACGGTCGATTATAATTTACCTTATCTACATACAAAACAACCTTGAAGTAGGTACGTTACCTTTTGATTTGGATTTTATGGACTACAGTTTATCTTTGATATTTGATACGACCAATGTGATGGCTCCAATTCAAACTTTCTAAGTCAATGCTTGAGTACAATTTTTGGAATTATATATTGGGAAAAAAAAAAGAAGAAATAGATCGATTTATAACTGTTAATTAAAAATTAGTCATAATTTTAAAAGTAATCAAAATTTAGTCATTTTTTCATTAAAAAAAAAATCTAAACAAAAATACCCTTAAAAATCCGAAAAAATTCCAACATAATATGCTAGTTCGAATTTTTTACATATGAGATTACGGTATAATGCAGTAGTGTGTTAGAGTTCTAACATAATATGCTGGAAGTTTATACGTAGGAGCTTCATAATCCAGCATATTATGCTGGAACTTATTGTGCTTCAGCTGGGGATATTTTTTTCCAGATTTTATCGCTACATAAAATAATAGTTATTTTTTAATGACTTTGCAAATGATAGTTTTTTTTTCCTTGTAATTATCAATCCAAAAACGGACTAGCTCATACTCTTTCACTTGTATATTAGCCCCCTGAGGCATGGACTAACTTTTCAGCTCTAACTCAATATATGTAAGGTCATTTGATATAATATATTGGAAAAAATAATGTATGTATTGACTTTGATACTATTAACCATTTAATTGGTAGACTTTTTCAATCAATATATAACTAATACAAGTATTTTATGTATAATTAGTACGTAGAAAAGTATGGTATTAGCAATATTAACGCATACATAAGCATGGTTAAAGATAAAATTGCCCGTGAAGTCCCTCAAAGCAAAAAAATGTGGAGAGTATTTTTGTAAATAAATATTTTAAAAAAATTATGTAATGTACGTATGTTATTTTTAATACACCACACCAAACAAGCATACCTAATAATCTCCGTATAACTAATATCGACATAACTAATTCTTAATTTACTAATCTCTACGTTACTAATACAGTATCAAACGACCCCATAGTGTCTTTAAACTTATGGAATGCAAAGGCAGTGCTGCTCCTAGATATGTGTAGATGTGCCTAGTTTCATACCCATTTTCCGAATTAATCAAAAGCTTTTGATCTTCATCTGAATTTGGTCCAATCATCATCAGAGACTATAAATAGCTTTAGCAAAAGTGGGACTACACAGTATCACTAGATTCGAAATTCAATTTGATATGTATGTTGGGAGTGGCAAAAGAATGAGATTGAATAATTTGGTGGTTTCTCTTTTGCTGTATTAATCACCTTTTAATGAATATGGGGAAAAATTTGCATCCAAGGGTGATGTGTTTTAAATCACAACACACAAAAAAAATTAGTATGCAATCTTTCTTATCTGCTTAAGTTTTAGAAGATAGAGTTATTTTATGTATGTGATTCGGCGAAATAATTAGGAGTGTAAAATGAACTAAGATATCACTTGAAGGCATAAAAAATTTAACAGATCAAACTCATATGAAATTTTAGTTGAATCTTAAATTCAAGACACTACAAGATTAGGAGCTCATCAAAGATTTCTTGAAGACTACTCTATTCTAACGTTAAATTACACCTATAAAAAGGAAACTTATTCTCTTTGAGAGATCTAAAAAATTGAGATAGTCCCAAAATTTTGTAAACTCATGGAATATTTACAAAGAGATTAAAGCCATCAACTATTATTTTTCTCAAAGATGCCGAAGTAATGTCACGATCCAAATTTTTCTCCGTTCTGTATCGTGATGGCACCTAGTCTTACAGATTAGGTAAGCCCAGCAGTTACTGAATAGCAACAATAATAAAAGGAAAACTAACAGTCTCGATATAGAATCTCAATAGAATGTACAAATTTTTTCAAAACCGGTAATACAAGTCATAAGCTCTACGAATCTTCCACCACTTCTAAGTGCATCTGTTTGGAAATAAATACAACAGTGTATGAATAATAAATACAAAGAAGGTGACTCCGAAGCCTGCGACCGCAACAACAGGTTACCTTGAGTATCCTCGGCAATCATCCACACAACTACTACAATATATATACCTGGATCTGCACACAAAAAAATGTGCAGAAGTGTAGTATGAGCACACCACAACGGTGCCCAGTAAGTATCAAGACTAACCTCGGTGGAGTAGTGACGAAGACTAGTCAAGACACCACTGGTCTACAAAATAAATAACATGAATATAGAAATGACCGAACATTACATCTATCTAAGACTTCACGGAATAATTTACAATAATGACAATATAAAGTGGAAGTAAATTACAGAAATCAATCATGAAACAACACAAAAATACACAGAGAGATGGACAGCAAAACAAGCTGAATCGAAAGGATACACAATACAATAGAGAACACCAATAACTCAACTCCACGTCAGTTTATTCACATCGGGCCTTAGCCATTAAAATCCATAACTGGTATAAACCTTTAAACAACAGTTCATATAAAACTTTTGCAAATAAAATCATTTTTGTATGGAAGAGTTCCCTTTGAAAACCTACTTTCTCCAAAAGTAGATATAAGTATATTTAGCAGAGAGAATTACGTAAAACATAGTTTCTTTCAAAATACGAAACTTCTTAAAGATGCTTTCCCAATAAACGACTTCCAAATATCATTTTAGGCAAGATTAATGCTTTTCAAATATAACTTCGATGTAAAATTCATTCAAGTATAATCATTTCAAAACCTTTATTTTTTCATAACACTTTTCAATAACATCCCTTGATCAAAACCTCCTCCAGATTTATCCACCGGAACTCAATCCGTAACTCAAAAATTTCCATGCAGTACAGGAGGAATATCAAATCTTACCAATAGATGTAGTAAGAGATCAGTAGAAATATCCAAATTTAGAACAACGGAATAAAATACAAAGACAAGTGCACGACATCATCCTTCGTGCTTTTACTCTCATCCTCACCAAAATAAGCGCACGACATCACCCTTCGTGCTTTACTCTCATCCTTACCAAAACAAGTGCACGGCATCACCCTTCGTGCTTTACTCTCATAACACGGCACGACATTATTCTTCGTGCTTTAATATCATAACATGGAACGTCATTATCCTTCGTGCTTTAATAACATGGCACGACATTATCATTTGTGCTTTAGTACCATAACATGACACGACATTATCCTTCGTGCTTTAATATCATAACATGGCACGGCATTATCCTTCGTGCTTTAATAACGTGGCACGACATTATCATTTGTGCTTTAGTACCATAACATGACACGACATTATCCTTCGTGCTTTAATATCATAACATGGCACGGCATTATCCTTCGTGCTTTAATAACATGGAATGACATTATCCTTCGTGCTTTTACACTCTCATCCTCACAATACACGGCATCACCCTTCGTGCTTTACACTCTTCCCCACCCAAACAATATCAAGAACAACAGTTTGGCAAGGAAAAACCAATAATATGACCCATAAATCACCACATCCCGGCAAGGGAGACAACAATACAAACAATACCATTAACAGCATAACCAGTAATAGAAATCACAACATCCCGACAAGGAAGTCAACAACACAAACAATATCATTAACAACATAAACAGTAATAGAAACCATCACATCCCGGCAAGGGAGTTAACAATACAAACCATAGCATTAACAACATATACGGTAACAGAAACCATAACATCCCGGCAAGGGAAACAACTATAACCAATCTCACCTAAACAGTTAACTTCACGGAATAACACTCAGCTTAAACAAAGGCCTAGTAGTAGGCAACATCAAGGAAATACAAATAACATAAATGTCTAACAATTAGACCTAAGTGGCACTTAAGAGAATAGTCATATAAATCACAATGTAAGACTCACATGCATGCTTGACTCCAACGAATAGATGTTCCAACTACGACTAGTCAACTATAAAGCTAGGTGACACTAATTATAGTCAATTAGGCAAGCTAGGAAGAAAATATAGCATGATGATAAGAGAAGTAGAATATTCAGTTAAGTCAAGTAAGGTCAAATAGCCAATGTAGGAATCCAAAAACAAGTAATTCAAATTTAAACAGGAAGGGTTGAAATTGAAAACCAAGGATTCAAATGTAACAATTACAAATCATACACAGATAATATAAGAACCTACGAATCCTAAAAGGCCAATCTAATTGCAAATAAGTTCGAGTACACACTCGTCATCTCGCATACTCGGACTACAATCAACAAAGAAGACTCAATCCTAAAGGGTAGTTCCCCTCACAAGGTTAGGCAAGATACTTACCTCAAAGACGACAACCCGGTACTCAAAAATAGACTTCTCGGGCAGAAAGACCTCCGGACGGTTCACAATCAACTAAAACAACTTCAAAATATATATAAAATGTATAAGGAACTATTCCGAATAATAAAGTCTCAATCTTTACAATACTATAAAAATCGACCCAAAAGTCGACCCCCGGGCCCGCACCTCGGAACCCGACAAATTTTACAAATTTCGATTACGCATTCACCCACGAGTCCGAATATATAATTTGTTTTGAAATCTGACCCCAAAACAAGGTCAAATTCCTAAATATTCAAAAAGCCCTAACTCTACCCAAAATTCCAATTTTCTACCATTAAAACCCTAGAATTCTTGATAAAAGTTGATAAAAATCATTAGGAAGTTGAAAGAAACTAGTTAGGGGTTACTTACCTATGATTTGGGAAGAAACTCTCTTGAGAAAATTGCTCTAGGTCTCCTATTTTGGTAAAGAAATGAAGAAGAAATCGGGTGAAACATCTAACTTAAACACTTCCCGGCCCTCGCACCTGCAGTGCCTGGGTGCTCCTGCGCTTTCGCAGGTGCGGAAAATCCATCGCACCTGCGGAAATGGGCTAAGCCACTGAGGGCCGCACCTGCGGAACCGCTTCTGCGAAGAATGAGTCGCACCTGCGGAATTGGGCTGGTTGGGGCTGGACCGCACCTGCGGCTGGTTATACGCACCTGCGGTCCAAGGTTCACAGGTGCGGGCGTACCAGAACTGGTGCACCAACAGTGATTCTTCAACTCTAAACACCCCGGAACCACCCGAAACTCACCCGAGCCCTCGGGGCTCCAAACCAATTATGCACACAACCTCAAAAATATCTTACATACTTATTCAAGTAATCAAACACCAAAATAACATCACAAACATCGAATTAAACCTCAAAATCAATGAAATTCCTTTAAACTTCCAAAACTTCTAAATTTTCCATTTTCGATCCGAATCACGTCAAACTAAGTCCGTTTCTCATCAAATTTCACAGATAACACATATAAGACATATTGAACCTGTTCCGGGGTCCGGAACCATAATACGGGCCCGGTATCACAAGTTTCACATCAAATCTCATTTTCAAAAACCTTTATATTTTTCAGAAAATAATTTTCTTCAAAAATTCATTTCTCGGACTTGGCACCTCGGAATTCGATTCCGGGCATACGCCCAAGTCCCATATTTTCCTACGGAACCTCCGGGACCGTCAAATCACGGGTCCGGTACCGTTTACCAAAATTTTGACCAAAGTCAACTTTACTCAAATAATTAATACAAAATCATCATTTTTATTAGTTTTTTCACATAAAGGCTTCCCGGCAACACGCCCGGGCTGCGCAAGCAAATTGAGGTGAGATAGAAGGAGGTTTTCACGACCTCGGAACACAGAATTAGCTAGAAATATACGGGATTACTCTTTTGGATCATCACAAGTAATCAAGAAACCTTTTTCCTTTTCATGAAAAACAAATACAACCAAAGGAAATTCATATTATCCTACATTCGAGAAATATGTTGGTTAATTCCTCGAACCATGAAGAACAGTCTGGAAATAAGAATCAAGGGAACAAATAAAATTGAACTTAATAATATTCATCAATTGATTAATTAAATAACTTTTTGTGTGATTGCAGTTTTATGTTTTGTACTACAAAAAAATATTTTGCAAACATCACCTATAGAACCAAATTGAATACGATTTTTTTGTCAATTGTGCTTTACCAAACTAAGTTGAAAAAGTTGCATGAAGAGAAGAGGAAAAGCAAGTCACCAAATTCAGGGACAAGTGACAACAGGCTAGTACGAGAGCCAATGGTGTCAATTGGGATTTTGACTAATAAAAGTTGTCTGTTACTGGGAATGTGTAAGCAAAGTAAAATTTGAAAAGCTAAACAACCAAATAGACAATGCCAAATGGAAGCAGCAACTTGAAACAGATTATGTCAAACCTAAATTGCTGAAGTTGAATACAGCACCTGGCACATGGTCGATCAATATCTTGTTCTACAGGAAAATGACCTCTGATAGAGATGTGAAATTGACTTTACAAAATCAAAGGAATTAACTCTCTACTTTTACTACTATTATTTTCCACCTTTCCCTCATATTTTGCTCAAGCACGAAGTCTCTGAATATTTTATATTTATGTGACTGCAACTCGGAAATCCTATCATGCCATGCCATGATTGTTATCGGCAAAAGTTTTATCATACTTTATTTATGAGAAGACAATTATGTAAATAAGAATACATAATTATAATCGCATTGTTCTTATAATTACAATTATTTAATTATGCATACCCTGATCTCTTGTTCGTTATAACAAAAATAAATACTATTATAATTCCGATTTATATTTTGCACATAATGAAAGTAGTGAAATTTTAAGAAATCACTATTATAATTCTTGTCTTCTCAAGGATGAAAGTAGTGATATTTTAAGAAATCACCAACGTTTAGTGGCTATAAACTTTCTATAGCTACCATAACTATTTTATATAGCTACTATTTAATTGTTACGTATTAGTTGTACTCGCGCTACTGTATTCATGAATACAGTCGTGAAATTCGCCTAATAAATAGAGGCTTCCAGCTGTTTAATAGCGGAAAGAGGATCAATTAGCGTGTATCACTCCTAAATTAACTCAACAAGATCAATTATATATAAATTTGTTGCTACTGTGATGTATTCCATGTATTCGCGCGACTGTATTTTTAAATACAATGAGGTAATTGATGATAGGCTATAACTGCGTATTTTAGTCGCTTATTACACTCTAATTTACTGCACTTTAATTGAGTTTGAACTTTAATCACTAGTGTTTTGCACTAATTGTATGTTTTATGCCTTGTAGGAGTGATTCCGAGCTATATATATATGTTATTGAATGAATTAAAGTGATTTAGAGCTTTGAAGTTTGAGTAAAAGCCCAAGGAATTAAGCCGGGATCGTGTTCGGGGATCAAATTTGATAGTTAAGAACGAACAAACGAGTAGGTATATTGCGCACTGTCTAGTAAAATGGACATAAGTTTTTGCTTCAAATTCCATTTGGACTATATAATATATGGTTGGAAAGGTAACTCAAAGGACTCCAACTTTCATATTTTACAGTTTTTCAAAATTCCAAAAGGAAAGGGGTAAAAAATACGGTCGAATCCGAGCGCGGATCTGGACGCGGATTTGAGGCAGAACATTGGGTAAAGTCCGCGCCCGACCACGGTTGAATCCGCGGTCGCGGACGTCCAGGCCTGAGAAAGTATCTTTTTTCGCGTAGGAGAAGGTATAATTA
The DNA here is from genome assembly GCA_005239505.1 of Nicotiana paniculata. Taxonomy (NCBI): domain Eukaryota; kingdom Viridiplantae; phylum Streptophyta; class Magnoliopsida; order Solanales; family Solanaceae; genus Nicotiana; species Nicotiana paniculata. The sequence continues at coordinate 8,981 of MDKI01039837.1, read as the reverse complement.
TTTGGGACCGGCCCTACTTGGTATATATACATGGAAAAACGGTATTTTGAGTATCTGGGACATACTTTTGACACAAATTCGACCTAAGGAGGCAGAGATACAATAAGAGCAAGGCGGGGAATTATTCTACAAGTTTTTCCTTCCTCTTCCTATTTTTCGTTGTTGGTTATGACTATTAGTATTGTAGTTTTACATACTATTATGAATAGATAATTTGTTATCTAAGGTTTTGATGGAACCTTTTGTACGATAAATTCTTGTTATGTTTTTATATAATTGAGCCGTTGAATTTCTCTACTTGTTCAACTATGTGTTTATTGTTGTTGATTGAATGGTAATCGATTGACTGTGCCTATTTGTTATGTGTTGCTTGAGAAAGGATACATATTTAGGTGGTTGTCGAACAACGTCACTCCTAACGTACGTGAGAAATCAATATTGCGGGTAGGTTTAGAAATAACAAAGTCTTAGCATGGACATAATGAGCAGTTAGATAAAGCCAACTAGCGTAGTTCGAGAGAATATGTCTAGTAAATTGTTGTAGTTGCTCGAGAGAGAGAATTACGGCACCTAAAGTGCTCATTACCAGAGAATACATAGGCGAAATTGTAGGGAACATAGCGGGAAGGATTCCAACATTTGGGAAAATCATAACTCTATACCTTCTTAATTTAGTCTCCAACCCTAAGTATCTTTAGTTGTTAATTTACTGCTTTAGTTTGTTAGTCAATTAGTTAGATATAAGAATCTTAATATTTATACCTTAGAAATTTATTCGAGCTTGTCTTCTTAGCGATATTAAAACAATTATGGCGAAACTTTAGTTCTCTGTGGGATTCGACTCTGTACTTTTAGACCGGATTATATTTGCAGTGACCGCTTATCCTTTTTAGGACTAGAGTTGGGCGTGATCAGTAATCCACCTAAAAACAGGGATTAGAGTTGTTTTAATTCCGTATTCCATGTATTCACGCGACTGTATTTATAATACAATGAAGTAATCCGCCTAAAACAAGAATTGCAGCTATTTAATTCTGTTAGATCGAAGCTCAGACGAGCTATGGAGATCGATTGAATAAGAAAATCCTAGAAGGGTCGAGAAAAAGAGAGAGAAATAGAGAAAAATATAAAAGAGAAATAAACCATCCGATTTTCTTTATTCTAATAACTGGGTATTTATATTTACAACTACAAAGTGTATAATAGACAAAGAATAAAATGTCTAATTGGGCTCGGGTCCTATACAAATTGTCTATTAGGCATGTGGTATAGAAGAACTCCCAGATTGGGCTTTAACACTCCCTCAAGCTTGAAGCTTGCCAAGAATACCATAATGAAGCTGAGTAGGTAAAGTCTTGGTCATGATATCAGCCAACTAATCAGCACTGGAGACAAAGTTCAAAGAAAGAAGGCCAACATGTAGACATTCACGCACATAATGGAAATCAATTTCAATATGTTTTGTTAGCTCGTGGAAGACTGGATTTTTGGCGATGTGGAGAGCAGCCTGACCATCGGAATACATAGGAAAATGAGCAGAAATAGGCAGGCCAAGGTCACCCAGCAATCTGATCAGCCAAGCTATGTAAACACCAGATTCCCTTAAGGCTCTATATTCAGGCTCTGCGGAAAACAAGGATATAGTAGGTTGTTTCTTGCTTTTTCAAGAAACAGGGCTACCACCAAGAGTAATATAGTAAGCACTGACAGACTTGTGAGAAATAGTGCAAGAACCCCATAAGAGATATGTCAGGAGAGTTGGAAAGTAAGATACCTTGAGCAGGATCATTCATAAGATACCTCAAAACAGGAAGTGCAGCTAACATGTGTGGAACCTGAGGATGCTGAAGAAATTGGCTGAGATGCGGAACATAAAATGAGATGTTTGGCCTAGTGTGTTGCAAAAAATTCAACTTCCAAATCAACCTCCTATACACACTAGGATTAGAAACATGTGCCTTCGTATCCAAATGAAGTTTTAGAGCAGGATCTAGAGGTGTAGACACAAGAGAAAAATGCTGGCACTTGAATTCAGCTAGGAGGTCAGTGGTGTACTTTGACTAAGTCATAAGATAACCCTGAGGAGTAGAGGAAATTTAAAAACCAAGGAAGTAATGAATTGCGCCCAAGTCCTTGATCTTAAACTGGTTGTCCAGAAATAGATTCAAGGAATCCAACTCAGCAACATCATCCCCAACTAGCAGGATGTCATTAACATGGACAACCAGTACAACAAGAGAACCAGAAGAGGACTTGGTGAACAGAGAATAGTCATTGAGACTATAAATGTAGCCCCTTGAGTGCAGTGCTTCAGATATTTTAGAAAACCATAGAAGCCTACCTGAGGTCATGAAAAGTTTTCTTGAGTCTACAAGTCAAAGGAGAAGAGGCAGAAGTAGAGGAGACATCCAGAACAGGAAGAATCTTCATATAAAATTCCTCATGAAGGTCACCATGCAGAAAAGCATTGTTGACATCCAACTGATAGACAATCCAACCTCTTTTAACAGCCAAGGTAAGAAGGCACTTGATGGTGGTCAATTTAACAACATGGGAAAAGGTTTAAGCGAAATCAATACCCTTTTTTTGAATATCACCCCTGATGACTAACCTTGCCTTGTACCTCTTAGTGGAACCATCTTCCCTCTGTTTAATCTTGTAAACCCACTTACAAGGAATAACTTTGTTGTGTGGAGGGAGTGGGACAATGTCCCAAGTCTGATTGGACTCAAGATCTTGAAATTCCTTTAGCATGTCCTTTTTCCAAGCAGGATGTGAAGGTGCCTACTGGTAAAACTGAGGCTCGTGCATATGCAACTCAGTTTGGGACACCTTAGAAGAGAAAGGGATAGGAACCTGAGGTAGGACAGAGGAACATGTGTAATCTTTGAGATAAGAGAGCTGGGTGACAATGCTAGTTGATTTTCTGATAGCTGGGACAGGTACAATAGGAAAAGAAGGGTTGGTTGATGGTGTGGAAAATGTGACAGATGAAGAAGTGGGAAGAGTGGAAGAAGGTGGTGAAGAAGGAACATAGGGAGAAGGAAGATCCACAAAGGGTGGAGGAGGAGAGACAGGAATAATCTGGTTGGAAGATTGAAAAGGGAAGACATGATCATGGAACACAACATCCCTGGAGTATAAAACAGAATAAGTAGAGAGGTTGAGAAGTTTGTAACCCTTTTTACCATAAGGATAACCTAGAAAAAGGCTAGGAATAGTCCTAGATTGGAATTTGTCTCTGCCAATTATTTTTATCTATACTTTATTTATTAAAAGACAATTATATTAATAAGAGTACATAATTATAATCTCAGTGTTCTTATAATTACAATTATTTAATCATGCATATCATGATCTCTTGTTCGTTATGACAAAAATAAATACTATTATAATTCCGATTTAGATTTTCACATAATTCAAGTAGTGAAATTTTAAGAAATCACTATTATAATTCTCGTCTTCTCAAGGATAAAAGTAGTGAAATTTTAAGAAATTACTAGTGTTTAGTGGTTATTAACTTCCTATAGCTATCGTAACTACTTTATATAGCTACTATTTAGCTGTTACGTATCCGTTGTACTCGCGCTACTGTATTCATAAATACAGTAGTGGAATTCGTCTAAAAAATAGGGGTTTCCATCTGTTTAATAGGGGAAAGAGGATCAATTAGCATGTATCACTCCTAAATTAACTCAACAAAATTAATTGTACATAAATTTGTTGCTACTGTGTTGTATTTGTGCGACTGTATTTATAAATACAGTGAGGTAATCCACCTAAAAACACGTATTATAATTATTTTAATTTCGCATTCCATGTATTCACGCGATTGTATTTATAAATACAATGAGGTAATCCGCCTAAAAACAAGAATTACAGCTATTTAATTTTGTATTCCATGTATTTGCGCGAATGAAATTGTAAATACATTGTGGTAATCTGCTTAAAGATAGGGATTACATGTGTTTAATAATGAAAAGCGCAATATTGAATTGTATTCAATTTTACTATATTGAATTCAATTGTATTCAAGCAACAAAAAATCAAGAAATAAGGTGTATACCATTCTATTCAATTTGATTGTATACTTGTGTTCAATTCACAAATATTCATTATTCACAATTATACATTGTAGTCAATTCGATTGTATTCAAACAACAAAAATTACAAAATACAGTGATAGTGGACTGTATTAAAAAAAATGCAGGCCTTCGGAATACATAAATACAAGCAAAAAAATAATGTATTAACATAAAATATAATGTATTTGAGACGGTATATAATGTATTTGTATCATTGTATGTGACTAGATAGCAAAGAAAAGAAGAAAGTTCGCCGGAGATGGCATTTTCCAACCAAGCAAAATACTATATGCATTGTATTAAAATTAAAAATAGAGAAGAACAAAAATCCAGCCCTCATATCTTCTCCGGCGTATCCATGGCAAGATCTGTTCGCCAATAAATAAATAAATAAGTGAGAGAAAAATGAAAAGTTGAACTAATGGCTTGCAGTAAAATATTTTTATTGACTAAGCAAACGTGCTGTAATTAATAACATACATAACTTACCACATTTTAGTTTGAATATTCCCACGATGAAGCCAAAACCATATTGCAGCAACATGGGCTAATTACGGTCCAAATATCTCCGATCCAAAACCACTACTCTTCCACCGCAACTCTGTCGACAATTACTTCTCAGAGTCACCAGAGACATCGAATCTGCGAATGACGCTGACGATTCTGCTGATTTGAGGGAGAAGAGAGAGGATTGAGAATCTTGCTTATAGAGAGAAGGAAGAGAGAGAAATAAAGAACATAATTGACGTATTTCATACCTCAGTGGTAGGGTATAAAATAAATATATATTTTGCTATAAAATAGAAAAGATAGATATTAATAATAAATTATTTTAGTTTATAATATATAGAGTGCAATAATTTTCTACAGGAGGTAAAATTTCTATGAAAGTATAGGCCGAAGGCTTTTATGCTCATTTTGATACAATGAAATGAAATGTCAACATTCAACATTTCATTTTCTTCCCATGTTCATCTTCATTAGAATCATGATTCAAAGATTGAGTTATTTTCTTTTATGAAAAATAATTTGGTGATTTTGTGAAGTGTTAAACAAAGTTCTTTTGGTGAAAGAAAATTTTTTATTTATCACCAGACAAAATATATACATCAGCTATAGCCAAAGAGCAAAAATAACAGCACCTATAAGACATTTCCTACAAAATAAAACTCTACTACTTATTTACAAGCCTATGTTGTTCTAGTTATAAAAATTTCTGAGTAATATCCTATCATCATCCTTCTTCCTTCAATCCAGACAATCTCTTATCCGATGTATGCATTCTTCATTTACTTGATTGTATAAGCTCTGTGGCTTTGGGACTTTGCTTTGCCACAATGCTTCATTTCTTCCCTTTCATATGCCATATATCAGTGCAGACATGATGGCCAGGACATAGTTTTTTCTTAGCCGCCCTTTTACATTTCTTGTGATTCCTTTCTAAATACCTTCCAGCTCCATGTTCTTCACTCCTATCGTCAACATCTTAGAAATTCATGTTTTAGAGAAGTGGCACTCAAAAAACAAGTGAGATATAGTCTCTGCTGCTTGACCACATATCACACATAGGTTGCCTAGGCTTATTCCTATTCGTGCAAGCATGTCTTTTGTTTGTAGCTTACCATGCATGGTTAGCCAACATATAAAGCTATGCTTGAGTATGTTTATACTATTCCACACCCAAGTTTGATGTTGCCATAGTACATGGCTTTCCCTTAGCCATTCATATCCACTTCTTATTGTGTATTTTCCACCTTGAGAGATCTAGTGGTTATTCACATCTCCCATTGTCATTTTGTCTTTGATATGACATATCTTCTTCGAATACCAGTTGATGTCCTGAGGTACTTCGTAGTCCTACCAATCTTCTTCTTTTATATACAAGTGATTAACCCACTTTACCTAAAGATTATCTGCTTTTTGGGCTATATTCCATACATATTTTCCTATGGAAGCATCATTCCAGCTCACACATTCTGTAACTCCTAGCCCTCCTTCCTTCTTTGGTCTACACACCAGGTCCCAGGCTATCAGTGTACCCTGTTTGTGTTCACCTTTCCATCCCAGAGGTAATTCCTACATATAAACGTTATTCTTTTCAAGACTGCTCTAGGTAGCAAAAAGATAGATGACCAATACACATGTGTGCATTAATACTGAATTTATCATCTGCACTCTTCCAGTATATGACAAATTTCTTGATCCCCATCCTCTAATTTTGGTAGTCAGTTTGTCCACCGACATTTCACAATCTACAACTGATATCTTCCTGATGTAATGGGAACTCCAAGGTACCTGAATGAGAGTTTGCCTTTTTGATTGCTAGTGATCTCACATAGCTCCTCTAATTGTTGCATATCCATGTTCACACTGAAAATGTTTGATTTCCCTGCGTTGGTGATGAGACCTGATGCCTCTGAAAATGTCTTCAAACATCTGAGCATTAACATGACTGAGTGGTAATCCCCTTTTCAAAACAGAAGAACATCGTCTGCAAAACATAGATGATTCAGCTTGATGCTATGACATTTTGTGTAAAATTCAAACCCCTCTTGTTGTGTAACCAACTTCAATATTCTTGTTAGATGTTCCATACATATTACAAACAATAAAGGTGATACATGATCCCCTTGTCGAAGCCCCTTTTTCCTTATAATCTTTCCATACATTTCACCATTGATTGCAACTGTATACTAGAGGGTCGATATGCAAGCCATAATCTATTTGATGAAGCTTGCTTGGAAGTTCAAAGCATGTAACATTTCCTCCACGAAATCCCATTCCACCGAGTCATATACTTTTCTAAGATCAATTTTGATTAAGCAGCTTTTTGTCGTATTCTTCCTATTGTATAGCCTCACTAAATCTCGACAGATTAGTATGTTTTGCACAATAGTTCTACCTGCTACAAATGCACTTTGATTCTCCGATATTATACAAGGCAATATTTTCTTGAGTTCGTTGCACAATATTCTTTAGATCACTTTATACACTATGTTGCAGCACGCAATTGGACTATAATCTCCCGCTTTGTCTGCATGTTTTGTTTTTGGAATGGCTGTTATCACTGTGCTATTCAGTGCCTTCAACATCTTCCATGTATCAAAGAATTCTAATACCCACTCTGTTAAATCCTTCCTTATAGTGTTCCAGCAGTCGTGAAAAAAATTGCTCCATATCCATCTGGCCCCGGTGCTTTTTCTCCATCAATGCCCTATAAAGCTTGCTTTACCTCTACACTTGTGAAATCAGCTTCAAGCATTAGCCTATGTTCTTTATTCACAATAGGCCTGCGTGCATTATACCTAACCTTTTAACTTGATTTCAATCTCAACAAAGAAATGAAAGCATAACTCACCCTGCTCTAATTAAGCTGATGCATACATGTTTTCTTCTATCTTTTTTCGTCCCCAAAAAATCTGTATAAAACTCCATAAAATCCCTTGCAATTCCATCAATATTGTTTATTGTTTGACCCCCTTCTTCTCTTATAGAGAATATCCTGTTTTCATTCCTTCTTGCTTTCATGAAGCTGTGAAACATCGTGGTTTTTTGATCACCTAGAGTCAAACATTGTACCTTTGCTTTCTGTCTAAGGAATAATTCACTCGCTATCTTCAGCCTGCTATAGATCTTTGTCAACTCATGTTCCTCTCCAATGAATATCCTATTCATAGGATCAGTTTGTATCTTTTTATGGCATTCCAACAGCTGTTCTTTGGCTTGTTCTGCACTGAATACTACTTCATTGAAAAAAGATTTGTTTAGCTCCTTTAAAACTCGTTTCAGTCTAGTAAGTTTCCCCACCAATTGATACATCTTTGTTCTTGTACTCCTCGTTACCCAAATTCTCTTCACTTTGTTTTGAAAATGTGGTGTTGTTTTCCACATATTAAAGTATTTGAATGGTCTACTTGTGTTTGTAACCCTATCCTCCCAATGTACCACTGCTGGGCAATGATCATAGAATCCTTCATTCATGAAATTTACTTCTGAGGCTGGTAGATCAGTCATCCAATTTGTATTGATCATTACCCTGTCTATTCTGCTCATGACTCTGTCTTCTCCACTTTGCTTATTATTCCAAGTGTAAAAAGCTCCAGTGGACCTCAGCTCTTGAAGCCCACAAGCTTCCATACATTGTCTGAAGTGTTAAATAAAGTTGAGGCGACACTTTTATATTATGAAATTAACCTTTTAACTTTTAGGCTTAAGAAAAGAACTTCCAAATACCATCTAGCAGCAATAACGTACAATGCTCATAGCCAGTATTATACACAGAGGCGGAGCTAGAATTTTAAGTGTATGGGTTCTAAATTACAAATACATGATCTCAAAAAAAGTCACTGAGTTTTCTTCTACCGTAGCTTTACTATAGACATATGAAAGTTTTCTTCTTAATAAGGGTATAGGTATAGCAGTGAGTGAAACATGAGTCTGTTCCAACAAAGAAGCAAATCAAAAGTAAGGCGTGATGCAGTTAAACGAGACCTAAATGCCAAAAATGAATACATGAAAGAGACCTTGGCTAAACTCAATCGCTAGAGCTATTTGGAGCTATTTGGAATTGCTGTTTTTGTGTGCGAAAGGGAAGCTTTAATAGCATTTTTCAAGTAATTTATGGCTGTAAAAGGGAGATTTTGGGAGCTCATTTTTGTGAGAGTTTAATGGAGTTTTGTAGCTGAAGTTTGGAGTGTTTTGGAGCTGGAGTATGTTTATACTATTCCACACCCAAGTTTGATGTTGCCATAATACATGGCTTTCCCTTAGCCATTCATATCCACTTCTTATTGTGTATTTTCCACCTTGAGAGATCTAGTGGTTATTCACATATCCCATTGTCATTTTGTCTTTGATATGACATATCTTCTTCGAATACCAGTTGATGTCCTGAGG